>VYWZ01002002.1:0-16813 GCA_008711595.1 Fusarium xyrophilum
CTCCAAACCCCTCCTCCACCTCCTGTCACCCCTCCCTCACCTCATCGATTAAAAAAACCCCCACCAAAAAAATGCTATGAGCTGGTTTGATTGGGATTGGTTTGGTTGGTATGGCTGTGATGAGCAACAACAAACCGCTCTCTGTTGCTGGGCTGGCTTGGGCTGGGCAACGTTGAGGCATATTTCACCCACTCATTCATTGAGTGACTTTTCCTGGCACTGGGTGGCACTGCTATTGTCCAATTGCCCAGCGCTCAGCTCTATCATGGCACTGCCCGTTGAAGCGCCGGCCGTTCCATCGGTCGAACCTTCCACTCCCAATCAGCTATATAATTTCTTTCACCTCTGCATCTCCCCGCTCCCCTCCTCTCCCTCTTCTTCTCCCTCTTCCTCTTCTTCCTTCACACCTTTTCCCTAAAGACATACCAATTAACCCAACGACCCTTAGAAAACATATCACCCGTCAACATGGCTGTCAAGAAGATCTTCGCCCGCTCCGTCTACGACTCCCGTGGAAACCCTACCGTCGAGGTTGACGTCGTCACCGAGACTGGCCTCCACCGTGCCATCGTTCCCTCCGGTGCCTCTACCGGTTCGTCCTCCCGACCCCCTTCGGCTACTGTCCGTATGCACTCGCTAAGTTCATGATAATCCAGGTCAGCACGAGGCTTGCGAGCTCCGAGATGGTGACAAGACCAAGTGGGGCGGCAAGGGTGTCACCAAGGCCGTCGAGAACGTGAACACCGTCATTGCTCCCGCTCTTATCGAGAAGAACCTCGATGTCAAGGACCAGTCCGCTGTCGATGCTTTCCTTAACGAGCTCGATGGTACTCCCAACAAGACCAAGCTTGGTGCCAATGCTATCCTCGGTGTGTCTCTGGCCGTCGCCAAGGCTGGTGCTGCCGAGAAGGTAAGCTTCAAACAAACGAGTTTTGTACTATGAATTTCTGAGTTAACCACTTACTGCAGGGCGTTCCTCTGTACGCTCACGTCTCCGACCTCGCCGGAACCAAGAAGCCTTACGTCCTCCCCGTTCCATTCATGAACGTCCTCAATGGTGGCTCCCACGCCGGCGGTCGTCTCGCCTTCCAAGAGTTCATGATCGTTCCTACGTACGTAACTCCATACGCTCCTCTCAAGCTTCTTCATTTTTCTAACGCGGTTACAGTGAGGCGCCCACCTTCACCGAGGCCATGCGCCAGGGTGCTGAGGTCTACCAGGCCCTGAAGGGTTTGGCCAAGAAGCGATATGGCCAATCCGCTGGCAACGTCGGTGATGAGGGTGGCGTTGCTCCCGATATCCAGACTGCCGAAGAGGCCCTTGAGCTTATCACCGATGCTATTGAGCAGGTTGGCTACACCGGCAAGATCAAGATCGCTATGGATGTCGCCTCCAGCGAGTTCTACAAGGTCGAGGAGAAGAAGTACGATCTTGACTTCAAGAACCCCGAGTCAGACCCCACCAAGTGGATTACATACGAGGAGCTTGCCAACCTGTACTCAGAGCTCTGCAAGAAGTATCCTATCGTTTCCATTGAGGACCCCTTCGCTGAGGACGACTGGGAGGCCTGGAGCTACTTCTCCAAGACCCAGGACATCCAAATTGTTGGTGATGACTTGACTGTCACCAACCCTCTGCGTATCAAGAAGGCCATCGAGCTCAAGTCCTGTAACGCCCTTCTTCTCAAGGTCAACCAGATTGGTACTCTGACCGAGTCCATCCAGGCTGCCAAGGACTCCTACGCTGATGGCTGGGGTGTCATGGTCTCTCACCGATCCGGTGAGACTGAGGATGTCACCATTGCTGACATTGCTGTTGGTCTCCGTGCCGGCGAGATCAAGACCGGTGCCCCTGCCCGATCTGAGCGTCTCGCCAAGCTCAACCAGATTCTCCGAATTGAGGAGGAGCTTGGTGACCAGGCTATTTACCCTGGTGCTAACTTCCGCAAGTCTGTTAACCTGTGAATGGGAGTAGACTGAAGCGTGGAACAAAAGCCTTGTGATGATAATGATGCCTTTAGGTCCTCCTCCGGGAGCGCATGAGACCATATACCAGAACGGCAAATTGAAAGTAGTAGAGGCAAAAATAGTAAAAGCAAACAGATCAATTAATGAACCTTTGGTTGAAGTTCAGCAGACTCATTTCCCCTCATGCTATGTATGTACTGTAATGGAGAATGACTCAACATTTCGACAAACTAGGCATAATCATCTGCGTAATCTATGAGCAAAGTTTATTGATTAGCTACACAAATTAGAAAAATTGCCTCTTTTTAACAGTTCACTGTTTCATCGATTCTGCAGCATTGTTAACTGATACGATAAGTTAGACCTTTCCGTTCCGATGTGGCTTGTATGTGGCTGTTTCTACAGCAACAAGTCTAGGTGCATAATGCATTATTATCAACAATCATAATATGCGACCATCCCACTTAAATGTTTAGCCTTTTAACAACCACACCCCCTAACTGCCCCTGAAAGTGTTTTACACAAAGCAAACGCCTCGCTAGAGGAGAAACTAACTCACCATGTCAGCTTCAGGAGATCTGGTTGACTTTGACTTGATCGAAGGACAAAAAGAAAATATCCAGTCTTTACCTGGTGGTCGTTCAGCTAAGAAGCTAGCTGAGCTCTACTCCCCATCACCATTCCATAAACTGTCTACGCCGACCCCTTCGGACACGCGCAATGTCAACGACTGCATTCGCGCCGAATTCGAACAAGAAGTTGAAAACATCGCCGAGTCAGACGATCCTCTTGACGTTTTTGAACGTTATGTTCGATGGACCCTAGACGCCTACCCTTCAGCGCAAGCAACACCACAATCACAACTGCATACCCTTCTCGAGCGTGCGACCAAAACCTTCATTGGTTCAGCACAATACAAAAACGACCCTCGATATCTCAAACTCTGGGTTCACTACATCCACTTCTTCTCCGACACACCCCGCGAGACGTACATGTTCTTATCGAGACATGGGATAGGAGACTCGCTCGCAGTATTTTACGAGGAATATGCTGCTTGGCTTGAGGGAGCGAATAGATGGGCACAAGCCGAAGAAGTGTACAAGCTGGGTATTGATCGCGAGGCTCGACCTGTTCAGCGACTTATTCGCAAGTTCAAGGAGTTTGTGCAGCGGGTCGCCCAGCAGCCCGATGTCATGAACGAACCCTCATCGCCAGCATTGCCTACTATGCGGCCAGCTCTCGCTGCTAAAGTTGATCCCTTTGCTGCTGCGCGAGCAGCAGATCCTCAGAGGGCAAGACCTTCAAGTGGTGGAGCTGGCAAGCCCTCCAAGTCCAGGCTGGCAATCTTTTCTGACGCCGATGCCCAACCTTCTGCCATGTCATCAATGAGTGCGGGCTCAAAAGGGTGGGATAGTATCGGTTCATTGGCAGATCGAAGGAAGGAGAATGCGGTGGAAGCCAAACCTTGGGCGGGTGAGACACTGCCAGCTGGTGGCAAGAAGAGCACGGCTCCTAAGATGTCAGTATTTCGGGATCCGGTAAGTTGATACTCTTCCTCCCGGCTTGCCCACATGTTGATGATCACAGGACTAATGTATGGTTATGATTTTTTATGGTTCAATAGTCTCTTTCGCAAATACAGAATATCGTGGTTGTTCCATCGAAGCATCAAATTTCTGTTCATCCGCAAACTGGAAAAAAAGAGCGTGTTTTTGTGGACCTTGCTGCTATCTACCCAACTCCTGAAGAGATTGGCACAGAGCTTAGTTTCGAGGAGATTATGGCTGCTGGCCGAGGCTGGCTTGACCACTGTTGGGAAGATGAAACATCTGACAAGAATCTCATTCCTGAACCTGTCGTGCCCCTCGAAATCGAGGAATTCAGTAAAGGAGCAGGGGAGAGGCTGCTGATCCATCAAGACCCTGTAGGCAAGTTGGCCATTCACAAAGACACAGCTGAGAAGTTGGTTGTTCATCAGGATTTCCCTACCAAGCTGGCAGTTCATAAGGACGTTGTACAGTATGACGAGAATGGCAAGGCTGTCGAGCAACATCGGGGGTCACGAGGTGGCAAGAAGAAGAAAATGATGGAGGTCAACGAGACCCAGATCAGTGAGTCGCTATGTTCTCAGAATCGCACAATCATCTGACCGTTTAATAGTCAAAGCAAAGCTTGACTCGCCATCCAGACCAAAGCTCAAGAAGAAAAACACCTCTGAGCCTACCATGACACTTCATACTAAGGCTGCCACTGATGATATTTATGATATTTTCAATGCACCCCTGAAACCTGCTGGGCAGGAGGAAGAGAGCGCAGATGGTGACGATTATGAGAGTGATGATAATTATACTACTGATGCAGAAAGCACAGGCACCACAAGGCATATAGAGCACAGCGAGGCCGGTGACGACGAGAACGATGAGACGTCTGATGTTAAGAGTGTTAGTGAATGGTCCGACTTTTCAACTCGAAGACACATTCCTCATATTGATGGACAAGCTGATGGTGACGAACGCACCGAGCGAAATGAGACACAAGGATCTGATTTGATCGATACAGGTGCCTCAGGGCTTGATCAGGAGTCATCTCAAGCTTTCGACAACACTGATCAACAAATGGGAACCGGAGGAGAGCAAAATAACGACACCGAGGAGCTTGAAACTCCAGTGTTTGAAGATTTCCCTCCTACAGCTCGTACAACGTTTGTTCCTATCCCACCTGAAGACTACGAGCCCCCAACTCGGCCATTTAGGGATCCGGCCGAGGTGGCCAACAACCGACTGCCCTTTATGACTCCCATCACCGAGAGGACTGAAGTGTCTCTGGATGTGACTATGGAGCGCCGTGGATACAAGACACCTTCTAAGAAGGATAATTCTCCAACTATTAACGAAGAGGACGAGGGGAGTTCGGATTCAGAACCTCTAAGCAGCCCTCTTCGAGAGATGGTCCATGATCCAATTCCACCCTCCGAGACGTCCGTGCCTCTTGCTCCAAAGTCCATTGGGCCTTTGAACAAAGCAATCCCTGCTAAGCCTCTTGCTCCAAAGGGCCCCATTATCAAGGACGCTCAGTGTAACCCTGTGGATGAATCAGTTCGTTCTGAGATCATCTCTAGGATGCTACCCCCATTGAGCTCGTATTCTGGCTTCTATGACCATCGACATGAGAAATATGAACGAGGGGCTGAGATCCGCAAGTTTGCCAAGGCCCTGGCTAAGGCAAACAAGTCAGGCGATAGTAAAACGGGACCTGTTGCTGCTCCTGTAGTGATTGAGCTCCCTGGCACTCCTTCAACCTACACAATCAAGAAGGAACTTGGTGCTGGAGCATTCGCACCTGTTTACCTTGTTGAGAACTCGGCTCCAGAAGCTGATGAGAACGATGAGAACGCAGTACCTACCATGGGCAAGGGCACTTTCGCAGTTAGCCATCGCAGTGACATCGAGGCTTTAAAAATGGAGAACCCACCTACACCATGGGAGTTCCATATGATGCGTCTGGCTCACACTCGCTTGGGCCCTCAGCATCGTGCTTCTGCCTCCTTGTCTTACGCGCATGAGATGCACCTCTTCCAAGATGAAGCGTTTCTTTTCTTGCCTTACCATCCCCATGGCACCCTTTTAGATGTTATCAACTTCTTCCGGGCTGAACCTTCTGCCGTCATGGATGAGCAGCTGGCAATGTTTTTTACGATCGAGCTTCTGCGAACCGTTGAGGCTCTTCACTCCAAGGGTATTCTGCACGGAGATCTCAAAGCCGACAATTGCCTGCTACGTTTGGACGCACTGTCTGATGACGGGTCCCTGACAACTCAGTGGCAGGCTGATGGGAGTGGTGGGTGGTCGTCGCGTGGAGTTGTGCTTATTGATTTTGGTCGCGGTATTGACATGCGCGCCTTTGTTCCCGAAGTTGAGTTCATTGCCGACTGGAAAACCAGCGCTCAAGACTGCGCTGAGATGCGAGAGGGCCGCCCATGGACGTGGCAGATTGACTACCACGGCCTCGCTGGCACAATCCACACGCTCCTCTTTGGCAAGTACATCGAGGCTGTACGGTGTGACCAAGGTGGACTCGGCAAGTCTGGTCGACGTTACAAGATCCGTGAGAGCCTCAAGCGATACTGGCAGACTGAACTCTGGTCTGACTGTTTCGAGCTTCTGCTAAACCCTGGGGCTGCTGCAGCCGCTGGGGGCGAGGATGGTGGCAAGATGCCTGTGCTTAAGTCGATGAGGAACGTCAGGGAGAGGATGGAAACCTGGTTGGGGGCCAACAGTGAGAGAGGTGTTGGACTGAAGAGTATCATGGCCAGGCTTGAAGGTACCTTTGGCAAGAATCGCAAGTAGAAGTGACTAATGGATGGTGTTATCGTTCTTCGAGGCCTGGCGTTAGATATCGGTAGAGGGGGCATTGGTTGACTGAGTATTTTCTGCATGTGTTGGTCCCTGCTCTTTGCAAGATAAATGGTCGTAAGCAGTTATACCCCTTTGGAGAGTATCATAGATCTGGATGAGCCTGGCGATGGAAATTCTGATCGGTTCATGTCTGCGTTCATGAGGAGTGGCTCGTCATTCGCCACTTTACGAATCTTGTCGTCGTATGCAGTGAGTGACCGCTATAGCTAACTTAACCAGGAAACCCAATGATATCAAGTAAGCTTCAGGCCAGATAACGGCGAAAAACACCATAGCCCTGTGAAGTATAAAATGGACGACCGTATGATATTACATCGCACCCAACTGTCCGCTCCAAATCCTTTCCATCAGCCGCAACTCGTTACGCACACCACAGTAACCAATTGAAGACATCTACTCGCTCTCGTCATCAGAATCATCCTTCTTCTTCCGTCTCCCGGCCTTCTTGGTCCCTTTCTTGGCATCCTTGGCCATTTTACGATCAACCTGATCCTGTATCTTGTTCCTGTCTGACTCTCCCTGGGCCTGCAACTCTATTTCAAGGCCCTTGAACTCCTCAGTCTCCGCATCCATGCCCACAAGTCGCTCCAAGAGCTTGATCTCGTTGGCCCAAACCTTCTTGTCCTCGACAGATTTGCCGTCAGCACTCAGCCGATCAATGGGCGTCTCGAGTACCATAGGCATACCCGCGAAAGGGGCATGGTTCATGACGCAGTGAAAGGCGCGGAGGCCGAGAAATCCCGTGCCGATGTTGGCGTGGAGATCTCTATTGGAATTGAAGGGAGCTTTACTGTCGTTCACTAAAAGATGTCAGCTGCTGTAGAAAGGAAGGATATAGATCGAATACTTGCAGTGGAAGGCCTTGAGATATCGGTGACCAACAATGTCGTTGAAAGAGTTAACAGTCTTAGCAAATGCCTCTGGTGTTCTTAGGTCATATCCAGCTGCAAAGGCATGGCAGGTGTCAATGCAAACACCAACTCTAGATTTATCCTCAACCAGGGCAATGATGTCCCTCAAATCCTCCCAGGTTGATCCAATGACATTTCCACTGCCTGCCATGTTTTCCAGGACTGTAATCACCGTCTTGGTAGCCCTGTGTGACTTGTTAAGCTGCGCGGCAATACGTGCAATGGCTGCTGGCCGAGCATCTCCGCCGGTTGATCCAGGATGAAAGTTGTACAGGCGGATCCCCAGCTGCTCGCAACGTTCTAGGTCATCCATAAAGGATTTATATGCTTGGTCCGCCTTCTCCTCATCAGCCTGCGCTAAATTGACGAGATATGAGCCGTGGGGAAGTGCATGTTCGCCTGCGCTATAACTGTGTTCTTTGCACATTGAGATGAATTGATTCTTGGCTTCATGGTCAAGAGGCGGGTTCGTCCATTTTCTTTGTGACTTGAGGAAAAGTGCAAAAGCGTTTGCGCCGATGTGGACAGCGTTTGTGACGGAATTCTGTACTCCTAGAGGGAAACGTTTAGCCTAGGTAGATACAACCAAGGAAATAAAGTATAAGGCTAACCTCCTGCGGCACTGACGTGAGCGCCAATGTTCATGGTAGGTTGAAGTGATGATACGTCCGTTCTATCTGCCAAGGGTTTCGCATCTTCGTCCTTTGCCTTTGTTTTGCGCTTCTTGGTCGTCTTTGCCGTTGGAGCTCGGGAGGCTATCTCAGGTTCGGGCGAGGCTTTCCGCTTCGTTGCTGTCTTTACAGATGCAGCCTTTGCAATTGCGGTCTTTGTTACTGCACCCTTAGTTTTCTGAATGACCTTAGTCGAGGCCACTACAGCCTTAGTCACCTGGGGCATCTCGTGGTCGTCAGGGTCCTCGCTGTAGCTAACTGCCTGCTTTTTGCGCAGAGACGTACGAGCCATCGCCGATAAAATTGAATCCCAAGCAGAAGAGCCGGCTTGTCAATTGCGCCGGAAAGGTTTTGGGAGTCTTGATAGGTACTAAAGGTAGGTAGCTTAGGTAGTTTGGTGGATGAATTAGAGTGGATGTTAGGAGCTACTCTGTATGACGCGATCCACGCGCTCAGTCCTTCACTTCCATGCGCGCAGTCACGTGCCTGTGTGATAGACATGTAGAACAGTGTCAATCAAATAGAACCTCGCATGAAAGAAACAGGTACGTGCATGCAATCCGTGAATGGGAGGAAGTTTGCTGCATGCGATAGAAGCTTCGAAATTAAGACCAATATACATATATACATGCGGACCAGCCTTGATACAATCAAAATACGAAATCCCAAGCAATTCTGCCTGTCTGTACCTTGAGAACAACCACGATAGTTGTCAATCTAACAACCAATACAAGAGCATCCCAAGCATTTTGCAGCAAATTAGAGAAAATCTAGGCGAAGATTTCCAACTCGGCCTTGCGATCGGCAGCAAACTGATCTTTGTATGCATCCCACAGCTTCTCAATTTCCCGAACATAACGTTCATGCAGCTCATCAATATCCTGTTGGCCTGGTTGAGGTCCATGAGCCTTGTCAACTCGGATCGGCCGTCCGATAACAATGTTAACGGGCCGACGATAAGGCATGAGACCAACATCATAGTTCAGCACACCACGGCCGTGGAGAGCTGGCACGGTAAACTTGAAAACCTTGAGAAATATCATCTGAATTCGGTGTACAAGGGGGTGTGTCTTAGGGCTCAGCTGGTCATAGAGATCGTTCTCCCCAAATCCAATAACAGGAACTAGATCGGCTCCGGTACGAAGGGCCATCTTGACAAACCCTTTTCGGCTCTTGAGGATCAACCGAAGGCTTCCCGGTTGGGCCTCGAGCGATTCGCGGGCACCACCAACAACAATAGTAACAGCGCGGCCTCGGCCATCATTGCTAGGACCGCCCTTTGAGAGAAGATTCCATATCGATTCCTTAGAGACTGACTGGAGTCCGTGAAGCATGATGTAATCGCGGTAGAAGGGGAGACGGAAGTTGGAGTCGAGGGTGAGGAGGGTGTTGGTGATTCCAGGGAACAGTTCGCGAAACCCAAGAGCATTGGTGCCAAAGGCGGCGAAGGCTCCATGGGAAATGATGCCATGTGGATGGTACCCGAGGATGTATTTCCTATCGGTCGGCAGTTCGTGTGTCTTGTGCAGCTTCATGGGGAAGTATCCAGTGAAGAGTTTCCAGAGCTTGAGACTTCGTACCCATTCTGAGCGATACGTCAGGTTGCCGTTGGTTCCTGCAGTTGAAAGAGCAAGATGGATCAGATAAATTATAATGATAGGCCAAGCGAGCGGGTTGGCGCAGATCAACCAAAAGGCTGACACAAATGTGACAATAGACATGCAGTGAAACAATACTGCTGCAGTCTGTAGCCGTCGCCTCATAGGCACTCGCAATGGCGCGAAACGAATGCCTCCCGCGCGCCAGCTCCCCGTCTTGATAATTTTAGGATGAGCGGTAATGGGGAGCTCGGGATAGGACCATTGATCATGTCTGCTGGTGTTATCCACGTCTCTGTCAGCGACAACATCCGCGTAGCTCTTTTCACCGTTGTTTGGATTTTCTTCTTTGCCGTCTCTCTCGTCCACTTCAGCTGCTGCTGCTTCATAGCTCTTTCCAGTACCGTTTCGAGCCCCACTTGGGGCTCCTCCATTCAGCTTGCCATCAGGCGCACCGTCTGTAGAAAGCATCAAATCGTCAAAGTCGGCGTTGCTGGTAGAGATGCTCGACTCGAAATCACGATCAGGCAGCTGTGGGCGCTCCGGGTCTCTCTGCCAATAGTGCTTAATACAGATTCTTTGACGATTTGAAGCCGGAGGGCTTAATACATACAGCTTCGACAGTGTCTCCATTCTGCAACTGGGACGGCTCGGCCGGATGCTCGTTTTCCGAATTAGGAATTGTTGTCACTTTTTCAACTGTATCAGAAGGATGGGCCCCTTTGAAGAAAGTAAGTAAGTCTCTGGGAGAATTGTACTCAATGTATCAGCAATCAAACTATCACGTCACCATTTGCTTGCTTCACGAAGCAAATAAGTATGACGGGCCCAAAGCAGGCACAAATCAACGGCACATGAATAAATGGGCTTACCGTTGATGAGGGAAACATCACTGTCAATCACAGTGTTCGACATGATACACAGCGCAGCTCAAATGTTGCTGCTTCGTGATAAGGCAGGCTCCTTGAGCGGAGGGATATCCGGGGGGTCTTGGGGATGTCGGGAGTTGCATGAGAAGCTGCTGATCACAAGCACAGTCACATCAGAATTTGATATAAGAAGAAGGGTATATATTGGCAATGCCGCGAGAGAGAAAGAGAATGGAAATCTTTCGTCGGCGACCATGACACGGGCATTAGCCGCCATGATATCGCCTTGCGGAGAGGGTGGACCCGCTTTCGTGTTCGTGTTATGCAAAAAGCTAAGTGCCAGTGATGACGTCGCACCAACCATAACTAGGTCATGAAGCTTCGATTTTGATCTGGCCAGGGGGAGCGAAGTTTGTCCATGTCTCCACTTGCCACCCCTTTACACAAGTTTAGTAGACCGTCCCTGCCCGTACGAAGGTAACTCAATGCGAGGTTTGATAGATGAGGTCGTTATGTAGGGATCTCTTTTCAGTATACCTAAGGTAGGTAAGGTGACGTACCTAGGTAATTGAATGTGCACTTGACTTGAGCCTTGCTTTTAGATTGTAACTAGGTACCGAGTTCTTTGTGAGCATCGTCGTAAATTATTAATGACTTTAATCCATATGCCTACGGAGTACGTATATATCATATCTGCCGTCAACTGTGCTGTGTCTCAGGGTTCCCAATTAATTATTCCCCAGTCAGCGCCCTGCTACCCGGCAGAGACCATCGAATTCCATGAGCCTCGGCTAGCCACAGATAACAAGAAACACATCCTCAACATACAGCAGACCATGACAGAACTTAATCACTTGCCAGGTTCACTCAAGTAAGAGCTTGTGGCCCTCGACGAGTCAGACTCTCTATATACAAAGCTTCCACTCTGCACAATACGACTCTTTCACATATGTACCAGCACATGGATCCTTGCTGCCACGAGGCACAGTATCTGGACAAAACAACAATATATGTTACATGAAATAATAATGGGATAATCATGACTAGACCGTGCCCCGTTCTTTTAGCGTGGAGGACCCTACCTTCCACAGAAATAGAGAAGGAAAAACGAAGAAAAAAAAAAGCATGTCCCAATGTCCCATAAACGCCTCCCTGAGCACCGTGCCAAATACTTCTCAAGGTTAAAAAACGAAGGTCGTCTCTGTGTGCTTTGGTATATAGTAACGCAGTATGGAAGCACTCATGAATGAGTGTAATGCAGGCTGTGTTATACTTTGGCGACAGCCGCGGCGGCGGCATCGCGTGTTGCCATCTGTTGTTTCAAGTCTGCAACTACACGGTCCAAAGTCGAAACCTTATCTGTAAGCGCCTTGACTTTCTCCTCTAGCGCCTGAACATACGCCCACACACTCGGATCACTCTGAGCAAACATATTTCCGCTGTCGTTGATAGACTGCGCGCCACTGCCGCTCCGGATGTGAGAGAAGCCGGTTGACCCAGGCGCCGCGAACTCAGGATGCGACAAACCGGGAAGCTTGGGCCGGGGCTGCGAATTATGCGGTGACTGTAAATCCGATGCTCGACGTCCAAACTGCGCCTGCTGCAGCTGCTGGGTCAAACTAGGAGAGCGCTGGCGCGCCAAATTATTGGAGTCATGTCCTTGCACCCCAGGGCTCAAGGGTTTTGGAGACTCTGTAATACCAGTCTGGGAATACATGTTCGCATTGGCGGCCGCAACGGATGCGATTCCCGCGGTAGAATTGTGCCCCGCAATGTTGTTGGCGACAGGCTGAGACGGGTTGGAATTTGCCTGGTTTTGGTTGACATTGGGGGGATAAATTCCCCGAGTTCCAGGTCGAGCACCAGGTGGTGGATATGTCCGAGCATGTGTGTTGTAGCCATCAACTTGTGCTCCTGCGACATGCTGGGCGGTGATGCTTGGCAAACTTTGGCGTCTCAATTCATCTTCCTCGGGGTTATCGTACGCAAGTCCAGACATGGCCGATTCATCAGCTTCGCCAAGACTGGTCTCAATATCGTTGTCATCAACGAAACTACCCATGCTGGATCGCCGTCCAGCACAGCCACCAGCGCCCTTAGAGTGACGAGCGAGCGCATCGCCGCGAGCGAATTTTCGGTCACACTTGGGACAAACGTGGGGCTTCTCACCAGTGTGCAGTTTACCGTGACGCTTAAGGTCGTGCAGACGACGGAAACGCATCTGGCAATCCGTGCAAACGTATGGTTTCTCTTGGCTATGCGTCAACAAATGACTCTTGAGGTTGTGGTGGCGTGTAAATTCAGTATTGCAGTAAGGACATTTATGCTTCTTTGACCCAGATGATGTAGGAGATGTCTGGCCTGGGGTAGGCATCGGAAAGCTCAAGCCTCGAGTTGGGGTTTCTGTCAGGTTGTTCGTAGCCTGAAGAGAGCCAGGGTACGATAGGGATCCAGGCTGGTGTCTCTCTTCCTGCCCGACTACTTGCTGTAACGACTGGTGATGCTGCTGCTGATCAATTTTAGGTGCGTCCACTTCCATTGGAGTCGGGCTTTCGGTGACGGGAACCCCAACAAGGCTGTTGGTGCTCTGTGGACTTGGTGCGCCATGCTCTTCGACCTGACTTGTCGCGGTTTGCGCCAGCGACACAGGGTTTGTAGGCTTTGGAGATGGGTCCATGGTCGCTGTAGGTGCTAGCTGAGGCGCGTCAGCAGGGCGGCTCATAGCCTGAACCGTTCCAGACATGAGGGAAGTTAGAACTCGATGGCTAGGATTGTCGCTCGTGGGTGCTGGGGCCTGTGTCCCGTCGTCGTGATCGTCAACTTCGCGTTGCCGGCGCTTGTCTTCGAGGGCAGCTGCCGCGGTCAAAGGCGTGGGAGAAATACTCGACGCGAGCGCCAAACGGGCAGACTTGGCCGGTGATCCAAGTCCCAAGAGTCCCTGCGACTGCGCGACGACAGAGCGCGGCGATGAAGGTGACGGTGAACGAGGCCGTTTGAGCAATCTGATGGCAGCGTCGTCTGAAGGGATGATAGCAGGAGGCGTCGCCTCTGCGCGCGTTGCGGGCGGGGGATCGATCGTGGTAAAGGCGGAAGCGTCCGATGCCATAGAGGCAGATGGAAAGCAGAGAATTGGAATAATCAAATACAAATCTGATCCAGCATGCGATCAATTTCGAGGTATCGATGTCGTAACAGCCTTGGGCCAAAGGCACATATCGGGGCGAGATGGATTAATGTGTGGCTGGAGACGTGGCGAGAGCTGATATTTTCCCCCAGGTCAGGGCAGAGAGGCGAGTGAAGGAAGAAGCAAGCACTGGGTGGGCGGGTTTACGCTGAGGGCAGTGGGTGGCTTAGGCGAGGAATGCAACAAACAGAACTGAGGCTCGAGAACCGGCAATACAGTAGCGTGAAGAAAGGACGATTTAAGGCAAGTATTCGGGGGAAATGACAATGAGCCAATGCATCCGTGAGAATGGTTGACAGTAATGACGATGTATAGCACTGAAGGAGAGTTGTGCAAGGAGACGTAGAGAAAGAAAGTGAACAAGGCGGCCGATGAGAGAGATGCGAGGCGAAGACGGGCGATGAGCGATAGTGAGGGCTTCTGAAAGTGGGCAAGTGGATAAGAACCTTTCCTAATTGGATAACGAAGCATGCCGGGGTGAATGAGTGGGGTACGTAAGAGGGAAAGAGTGTGTGGGCGTGTGTCAGTGGATTGTTGACAGCTGCCGGGCTGGTTCCTCCCAAAAAGGCCTGTCCTGTCTCTCAGGTGGGATTGCGCCAGAAACCTGGTAGGTATCTTGGGTTTAATGTACCCTTGTCACCTTCCTTGCCTTAACTTCCATTATCCCGTCACGAATGTTTTCTTTATTGTTTTGGAAAAGCACTATGTACTGTACCATATGCAGCTCCGAGATAGCATTAGCCGCAAGGTTTGTATCAAAACAAGCTGATGAGGTATCTGAAACACAATTATTTCACGCGACGATCATTCACAGAGATAAACAACGAGATATATTGGTGACGGTGTCTCGCCTAGGGAAGCCAACAAATCACGCGAAAACCAGTGGAAACGTAGGGGAAAGGGAAACGCGCGCCTGGTTGGGGAACGCCCCGGAGCGGAAGATGACCACAGCCCAAAGTGAAAGCCCGAAGAGCGCCAAAGCGGACAGAAGTGGGTGATGCGAATACGTTTCTGGTATGAAGCGACGGGCTAGAAACGTGCTGGGGAAAGGTCTAACTGAAAGTGACTGATTTTCGCTTCAAGGTACAGAGTACTTTAACGTCAGGTACCGCTATACCCTGCTGAGGAAATCCATCATTTGGTCAGCCAGCCAAGACATTCACCACCGTCTAACTGGAGTGGATGATTTGCCTGCATCTTGCAATCACGATCGCAATGGAGTCATCATCGACAGTGATTTACTGTTTTATTGGCAAACCGCCTCCTCGACACTCTTCTATCCTCTTTTGACCTTACACCCCAGCACAGCCCTTGCTTTGCGGAGCTGGATGTCGAGATCTCAGCCTCTGACGGGGCCGCCTAGTTAAGGCGCAGGCGGGAAGACGCTTCCACGCTTAGCGGGAGATGACAGCTGCTTCTGGCGTCGTTCTTCTCTAGGATACTTCGGATACTGAAGGGCTTACCGGTACTTGGGTCGAGAGTATCGGTATATCTAGTCTTAGGATGACCCACTGATTACCTTCGGGTTCTCCAAATCGACAAGGCAAACAGGTTCCACAAGCTATCGTAGTAAGCGGCACGTCACTGCTCTATCGTAGTTTGAGAGGCAGATCGAGTTGACTCGAAGGCGAGAAAATGAAAGGAACAAGAAACAAGAAACATGGGAACAGTGAATGAAAACTTACCGCCGCCCACTCTGTCCGGGCTTCTTAGGACATTCGATTATTGCAAAGAGAAACGAGACGAAGACAACTGATTCACAATGGCAAACCCTTCTGGTTTGTGGTACTCTGGTGGTTTTCTCACCTTTTTGAGCGGAAATCAAGTGAACCTACATATCTGCCGTCTCAATCGATTGAAACGCTCCAGCTGAAGGCTTGTCTTCAACCTCTATTCTGTTATCCTGGGCCAAGGTACCCAGGGAGCATTGGGTCAGGGGATTGGGGGGGCAATGAAGCTGAACCAATCCTTGCTCAACTTAACTTCCCTCAGGTGAGCCAAAATGGTGGCGGTGCGATCAAACGCCTCGTAAACGGACCTCAAATCCATGAACCATGTTCAGATACAACTGTGGCACCCCTATGATGCTCGGCGTTGGTGTATATGTGTGGGAAAGCCTAGAAAGTCCAGAAAATCCTGCCACTCGCTGGTATATGCTAGGGGAGGAAAAATAACTCAGGATCTTGATCTCGCATGACAAAAATACTCGGGTAAATTTGCATGAATTTGAGATGATTCTTGCCGAGTTTATTTTAATACCCTATGCTAAGGTCTGGTATTTTCTTGCTCCACGAGGGCGACATGCTAGACATGATTCTATAGTGGTGTGGCTGATCCTAGCAATGCTAACAACCAGCCTTTAACTCCGCTACGCCTGTCGTCACTGAATTCTTTTCCTGTGTTGCCCCGAGACTTCCAAGGCTAGTTGGAGAGACTGATAGGATACTCGGAACCTGGAAGACTTATTGAGGGTTTTGCCAATTTACGGTATCCGGCTCGGTACCTTCTAGCAATATGCCACAATACACGCCACTCTTGTGCAGGTCAAACTTGTCAGCAAAAGCCCTGCAATTAGACATTATACTTGTATGGCAAGCATATCATGATGCTTGTAAATTATGCCTATCGCAATGACAGCCAGATTAGGTAGTTAGTAGCTTACCTAACTCATATCAGATCACGTTTCCAAATTAATATCAAGCATCAATCGAGTCAGTGGTGAAGTTCCATGCGGTTTAGCACTATATTAACGTGACTCGCAGGCTCGGGAGGCTGGACAGTATGCGGTGGTCTCACGAGTCTCTACAGCGTAGCGGCTTGATTCACCGTCAACGTCACAGTGATCACATTAAACCGCCCACTTGCTGTTGTGGCTGTGAGACAATCAGGTTCGCTTGACCGGAAACAACTGAACTTGTTTAGCGCTTGTAAGGCTGTTCTCTATTTAATGATTCTCGATTTATTGCTAAACCAATATTGAGTGATATTTATAATTTCATCTTATTTAGGCCCTAATCGAATCGATTTATCCATGACAGTTATTCCAGTATATGGTAAAGCTATTCCTAAAGAGTAAACTTTTGATGAAAAATATAATAAATAAGAAATATATAATTTAATTAGTGATTATTTTATAATGTGGTTAATAAACGAGTGCTCTAGACAAGCGAGTGCTCTATAAATCCCTTAACCTTACAT
>VYWZ01002003.1:0-15878 GCA_008711595.1 Fusarium xyrophilum
TGTGGGGTGGCAGACGTTACTCTGTGCACACGACAACAATTGAGGCAACCATACGCCGAGTAGATTAGGAATGTTTTAAAAACACAAATGCCGACACTCAGATCCAGAGACAGCCAAGGGATTGTAGCCGATGGTTGTACAGCAATGCACACGTGACTGTGCTTGTGTTGAACAAAACAACGTCTAGAGCAGTCCGTAATAGTGACGCAGCCATGGGAGGCCCAGTTTGTGAAGCCGCAATATGCTTTGTTAGGCGGCGTTTGCGGTAAACGGTCACGGCCACTCTGCAAGCAAAGCAAAGCAAAGCCAAAAATTGAGGGAGGCATGTGGGAATTCAAGAAATTCACGTCAGAAGAGATCTCATTGGTCAAGTCACGACATCTTGAAGGCTGATGCGTTACAGGCACGTATCTCGGCCCAGTCAGTGCCAGTTTCTCGGCCCAGTCAGTGCCAGTTTGAGAGGAGAGTGAGAGCTTGACGCCAGAGCAGACCATTTCAGCTGAACCAGCATCATCCTGATTGCGCTAGGGCCAGATGAAGAATGGCGCGTGCATTTGTGGAGAGTCTACAGAGTAGCCCTTTGGAATGTATGATTGACTGGGGTATGTCGATGAAGTCGTGATCGTAGTATTTTCGTTCTCAGATCTTGAGGCCAGTTCTGAAGAAATGACTGCAGGATCTCTTTCGCCAAGCGGTGAGAAAGTCATGATGTCGTTGAAGGGGTTCAAAGACACTCATGGGCATCAACCTTGACAGACTAAAGGAACAAAGGATGGTCTAATGATCAAGACAGGGGCGCTGAATGGAGCGACTCTTGCTCGATGAACAGTAGCGCAATGATCAAGAGTGATAGCCAAGTAAACAAACCAATGGAGCACGCAAGGTAATTATGATCGCAGATACAGTGACTGCACTGTAAGTCAGATCGTCATGAAGAAGCTGCCGTTATGGGGAGAGGAAGAAGAAAAGGAAGCTAATGTAGTTGATGTCATTGGTGTGATTAACATTCCGATCCGGATCGTCACTGGGGTTGATTCATTGACTTCTGACAGAGACAGACAGAGAGACGAGAGAGTGTTTGTGCTCATGCCCACCAACTAACTCGATGGCGGATGGGTTCAATGATTATGGTTGTGGTGTTGTTGATGGATGCATCTGACACCACAACATCCAGAAGAAAACCGATCCCTGTCAAGCTGTCTCGTCGCTGCATGCATGGCAACACGGGAGAGCGTCGTGGCTGTGCCTCTGTTTGATCGAGTGTAGGTAGAATCGACGACAGTAGCTGAACTGGACAGTCAAAAAGACGTTGATGCATGATCTAGATCGAGGCCGTGATGCTCGTGAGGCACAGAATAGCCAAGTCTAGACTTGAGATGCCGTAAAACATCGGCAGCAGCCTCACAGACTCACTCTGCTACGGCCCAAATTTTGTCCCCCTGGCAGCCCCTGTCCGTATGCCCGTGCAGCACCAAAATGATCATTAGTTAGTGAGCGTGACTATTTACAGTAGCGCAAGGGCAGTTTGTCCCGCAGCCAAGCTTCAGCAGCCGAAATTGAGGAGGAGGATTGATCTCGTACGCGGACAGGACAGCAGGACAGGACGGGCCCTGACCCTTTTGGAGATTTCCAGAAATAAAGTTTTGGGGCTTGACAATGGGATCATGAATTGTCTGTACTCTTCAGAAACAGGGTCTTGTTTTACAGTATCATTTCTCGTATTTGCCCAGCCATTGATTGCCATTCTTTTCATATCAATCCCACAAATCGCATTCGTTTTTACTGTCACCGTGCTGTCGTTCGGGATCAAAGCGTTCCATAAACTGCAGACTATCAGTTTGCATTCGGAGAAGGGCAGTGATTTGCAATGCCCTCCAAGGCCAGCTGTCCCAGGTTCCAAATAGAGATAGAGGTAGACCCTCGGGAGGCAAGAAATCAGCAAACCTTGATATGGGGTGTCAAGATAAACGCAGCAAAAGTTATCCTGAGCCTAGGCTATATTACCTAAGTCTTTTTGTCACTTATGATCAAGGTACAGAGTACTGTGTTTTCTTTTTCCCCCCCTGGGTAGAGTGCCGGGGCCCTGGCCTCTGGCCTAGACCCTCCACTCACTCCATCCATCCATCTTCAATTACCGCTCGCTGATGATGGAGTGCACCAGAGAGCGATTGGCCAGTGTCGATCTAGCCCCAAACCAGGATTTGGCCTGTGTTTCCCAGCAGACCTTCAGGCACTTGGCGATGAGCCTGCAAGCTGGGCGCTACACTGTGACGTCGACATCAGCACCTTGTGCCATGCCAGCTTGTCAAGTCACCCTGACGTTGACGCATGGCATCACACCTCTACGCGGGATATCTCATGATAATATTGTCAGCAACTATAGGAGAAGCCAAGACGGAGGAATTCGAGAGACGGTATAAAGAAGCCGCAAGCCCTCCAGGTTCAGGGGAAGCATGAATTCGCAAGCAGCCGCGTTCTTTTACTTCTTTTTTCGCGATTCTCCGTTGTATCTTGCTGGGCCGAGACATGACTTCACCTTGATTAAGGGGGTCCTCTTAGTGCTAAGCTTTTTCGTCCATGGCCGCATTCTGCACTACGCACGCTACAAGCCTCCTCCCAATCCATCAGATTCACACACACCCAACCCACCCCTGGCAACCTGAGCTGTGCTACCGTACCTTAGCCAGCATCTGAGGAAACCAACTTTTTTTCCTGTCTAATCTAACTAGAGTATCTATTGACTGGATACGTTAATTACATATAGCCCGCCATCACCATCCACCTTTTGTTTTACCCTCTTTCGAGTTTTCGTTCTTCGTTCCTAATTTTGGTTGCAAGAGCGTAGATTTCATTGGAACGCGCCTGCCTCTCGTCTCAACCTAATCTAACTGGGGTCAGGGTACCTCACAGCTTGAGGTTCACGTCCTCCCTTGACGACGCGGCCCCAAGTGCCAACTGGATTTCTTCGACTTCTTCCTAATAACTTCACTTCACGACCTTGTCGACGTTGCGCGTCGAATTAATCGAGTCGAGAATCAGAGACCGTTCCTAATCGCCCAAATCGAGGGCTTATACTACAACATCCATCCACCGTTGACGTAGTCCCAAGATCACTGCAACTGGACTGCAGTCATGGGAAATTTCATTAGTTGGTTGGAGGATAACCTCCCCGCCCCCGACACGAGCAACTCGGGCGGTGCGAGAGGAACGCAGCCTCAATCCCTTTCGGGTACGTTATATAAACGAATACTTCATGATGCGACGCCGAACTAATAATTATCAGGCATGGTTTCGACTCTCGTTCCCGTCCTTATCGTATCGGGGGTCTACCTCGTCGTTTTCCTCGTCTTTCGTAAATCCAATGGGCGTTTCTATGCGCCTAGGACGTATCTGGGCTCCTTGCGCGAGCAGTAAGTTGCAATGCACCACAGAAGTCTGAATACTCGTTTTAACATCTTCGCAGTGAACGGAGTCCCGCGCTACCTAGTGGTTTATTCAACTGGATTGGAGCTTTTTGGAAGCTCCCCGATGCGTACGCTCTTCAGCACCAGAGTCTCGATGCATACCTCTTCATTCGATTCCTTCGCATCTGCTGCACCATCTGCTTCGTGAGTCTTTGCCTCACATGGCCTGTTCTCTTCCCAGTCAATGCCACTGGTGGAAACGGAAAGAAGCAGCTTGAGATTCTCTCATACGCCAATGTCAACATTGATAATTCGACTCAGAGGAACAGGCTCTACGCCCACTGCTTCGTTGCCTGGCTCGTCTATGGCTTTGTCATCTACACCATCATGCGCGAGTGCATATTCTACATCAGCGTGCGGCAGGCTTTCCTTCTTACTCCCCAGTATGCCAAGCGCATCTCATCCCGCACTGTTCTCTTCACTTCCGTCCCCAAGGAGTATCTCGACGAGGCCCGTGTTCGCACCCTCTTCAACGACTCAGTCAAGAATGTTTGGATCCCCGGTGACACCAAGGACCTCGACAAGATCATTGAGGAGCGCGACGATGCCGCCATGAAGCTCGAGAAGGGAGAGGTCAAGCTCCTCAAGCTTTGCAACAAGGAACGCATCAAGTCCATGAAGAAGTCGGGTACCGAGGCTGAGAAGATTGCCTCTGCCCCACCTGACCCTGAGTCCGGAGACATGGCTGCCCGCTTCATCCCCCCCAAGAAGCGACCTACTCACCGTACTGGCCCTCTGGGACTTATCGGCAAGAAGGTTGATACTATTCAATGGGGTCGTGAGGAGCTCAAGACCCTCATCCCCAAGGCCGACAATGCTCAGGCCGAGTGGCTCGCTGGCAGCTATGGAAAGCACTCTGCAGTGTTCGTCGAGTTCTACACCCAATCTGATGCCCAGGCTGCTTTCCAGACTACTACTCACCACCATGCCCTTCACATGGCTCCTCGTTTCATCGGTGTCAAGCCTGATGAGATTGTCTGGAAGAGCTTGAACTTCCCCTGGTGGCAGGTCGTCATTCGCCGATATGTCGTCTATGCCATCATTGCTGTTCTCATCATCTTCTGGGCTGTTCCCGTCGCCATCGTTGGTATTATTGCTCAGGTCGACACTATCAAGACTCTTCCTGGTCTTACTTGGATTCAGGATATTCCCTCCGTCATTCTTGGTGTTGTCTCTGGTCTTCTGCCTTCCGTTGCTCTCTCTATTCTCATGTCCTTGGTTCCTGTTTTCATGCGACTCTGTGCCAGGCAGGCTGGTTGTGTTTCCATCTCTCAAGCCGAGCTCTTCACCCAGAACGCATACTTCGTTTTCCAAGTTATCCAGGTTTTCCTGGTTCAGACTCTGGCAAACAGTTTCGTTTCGTCAATTGCGACAATTGTCAAGGAACCGAGTCAGGTGTTCAGCATGCTGTCATCTTCCATCCCTACCGCCTCCAACTTCTACATCTCTTACTTCATTGTTCAGGGTCTGACCATCGCCGTCGGCGTCCTGACTCAAGTTGTCGGGTGCATCATTTTCAACCTTATGTACAAGTTCCTGACCAGCACTCCACGATCCATGTACAACAAGTGGACTACTCTCAGTGCTCTCACTTGGGGAAGCCTTATGCCCGTCTACACCAACATCGCTGTCATTAGTAGGTACTTCCTAAGCTCAGGTATTGAACATCGCTAACCTTTCTCAGGCATCGTCTACGCTGTCATTGCGCCTGTCATGCTCTTCTGGTCTACCATCGGTATGGGCTTGTTCTACCTCGCCTACCGCTACAACATTCTGTTTGTTACCGAGACCAAGATCGATACTAGGGGCCTCATCTACCCTCGCGCTCTGAAGCAGCTCTTCGTCGGTGTTTACCTCGCCGAGATCTGTCTTGTCGGCATGTTCATTATCTCCAAGGCTGCTGGTCCTGCTGTCTTGATGGCTGCCTTCCTTGTCTTCACCATTCTGTTCCACATCTCCCTCGCCAAGGCTCTCAACCCCCTTCTTTACAGCCTGCCTCGCTCACTTGAGGTTGAGGAGGAGCGAATTCAGCGAAGTCTGCAAGGCTCAGAGTTGGAGGACGGACATGTCCAGAATGGAGAGGGTGCCGCTTCCAACGGTGCTTCTAACGGCACTGGCAAGAGTCACGGTGTTGGCAAGTTCGTGCCAGGTGGTACTGATAGCGTTCAGAAGAAGGGCAACTTCTTCTCCAAGTGGCTCAAGCCCTGGATCTACGCCGACTACGCCACCATGCGCCAGTTGGTGCCTCATGAGCGTAACATGGGACTCGAGTATCCTGAGGAGGTCGAGCGTGACGCCTACTTCCCACCTTCGGTCACAAGCGAGACGCCTATCCTCTGGATCCCTGCCGACCCCGCTGGTATTTCCAAGCAGGAGGTGCTCAACACAAGCAAGGTGATCCCCATCTCAGACGAGGGCTGCACCCTCAACGACAAGAACCACATCGAGTGGGACACTGAAGGAGCACGACCTCCTATCTGGAGCGAGAAGATTTATTACTAATGGTGGACATGATTTCGTTAGTGTGATTGATACCCAAACACATGCCAGCTATCAGGCTATATTGCTTTGAAGACGTCGTGGTGTTTAGAAGGAGAGTTGGAGGATTGGGAAACGGAAGAAACACAACAGTATTGGATTTAGTCGAGATGGATATCTTATCGATTGTATCAATATCAGTGTCCTACACAGTTGTTAGATCAAATAGTTGTACAGTCAATGAAATCTAATGCTAATGAGGATTGCTTGCAAGTCAGTGACTAGTAGCAGGGAGCAGGAACAAGATAGAATTTGAACATATGTCATAACTTCTCTAGCGAAGAACACTGGATCTGATACATCTCTTCACGATTCAAGTTTCAAGGTTGACAATGCCATTGCTTACTCGGATGCTGTTCAAACCAGATATGTATGCATGTCTAGGTAGTCCGACATATCCTCTATCTTGAATTCAAGGTTCCGTGATAGTTGATTGGGCAACTAGAAGTAATACGGTCTCTCCACACCGGAAGGCTTTCAGTATCTACGTTGTAATCCGCAGTAGGGTTACAACTCGCCAAAGGACGGACAAGGCTTCTACAACTGAGCTATTGGTTACAACTGGAACATGGGAACAAAGAGTACAATGTCAGCTTGAAAGCCGAGACATGTGACAATTGGGGAACAAAGGGATTGATATTGACACACAGAGAGAGAGAGAGAGAGAGGATTTCCTTGATCGAATGGGCTTAGCATCAGGCCCAGAGCACCTACCAAACTTTACCGGGAAGTGGAATAGCGGCAGCCACAATGGAAGCCACAATGGAAGCCACAATGGAAGCCACAACCGCCATTGTCGTTAAAGCCGGAGACCACTGATTAGGCAGTGTGTTGTTATCGTTATTGTGCCACAGCCAACAATGACTGCAGACATAAACAATTGAAACTCAGCAGCTGAGTAGTTTACTGTATGTACTGCAGTCTTTAGCTGTGGCGCTTCCGCATGTGATTGTCTCCCTCGACTAAACCCATGTCCTTGTTCCCGTCCGTAGCCAACAAGGATCTAAAGAGCTCCCCCTCCATCAGCTTCTGATGTGAGTGACGGTCCCACAAGCCCATTGTTGTCGTGCCAACGACCATCAACAATCACCTCGTCAAGCAGAAAGCGGCAAGTCATCCACATTGTCGCGAATGGGGTCTTGGCTTTTAGCCCGACTCTTGACAAGATAGGTCTAATCGCAAACCTTGCTTGTGCGATTGATTGATAGTACGATATTGACATTGGACGATACGGCTCCAGATCCCGGATGCGCTTACCCTTACCTTACCTTCCCTACCTTGCTGCTGAGATCCCCTCATCCCTGCTCTTTCTCTTTCCCTTCTCCGTCTGTGCCTGTGCTCTCTTTCCCTTCTTCGTCTGTGCCTGTGCTCTCTTCCTTCCCGCTCAGTTTTTCTCTTGACTCTCTGCTCGCTTGCTCTCCTACAATCCAATCTAAACCTGGACATCGACCCCATTCGTGGCCTGTTCTTGAGGCCGTTTCATTAGCATTATTAGCAGGTTTGGTCAATATTGAGAGTCTTGAACAAGGCGCGCATAGACCGAGACATTGTGCAGAGACCCTTGGACATTCCTTCGTGTCGATCAGCGGAAAAAGTACGACTCTTTTGCACTGCAGATTCTCTTCTCTGACTCTACACACACTCAGAGTAGGGAAGTTGGGGGAAGTGATCAACTGCGACCGAGATACCATCCAGCTTTCGAGCTACACGGTGATGGCCATGCTCTGAGCTCTCAGTATCATCGTCGGCGAGAAAATTACGCTTGGAAAAGCAACTGCGATTGCTTCGCCTGCACCCTTCGAATTAGCGAGTCATCTCAACTTCGCAGAAACCGCAATGGCTCCGACGATCACCCGCAACAGTCGGCCTGCGCAAACAATGCCCAAAATGACAATCTCTACTACTCTCCTCCTCTGCGCGAGCACACTTCTTCTCGCCTCTCCGGCTGCCGCGCAAACTTTCCCATACGTTCCCACGGAGATTCTCATGCCCGATCCAACATGCGTCGACGGTACCGTTCCATGTAGTGCTTCGAATCTAGCATACATCTTCCGACAAACAGCTTCGGGCAATGTCGAATTTCGATCCCTCGACTTTTCCAAGAGTATCGATGCGGACGAAGGCAGCCTTGAGCGCGCAAGTAATGATACTGTCTTACCTTTTCTCGACGGTCGTTCCAAGAGCACCGCCTTTGGTGCTTCGAGAACAGCGAATGGTTCTGTCCTCGTTTATGCAGGTGACTGCGAATCAGGCAGCGGCGATGTCTGGAGCTTCGACCATAGCAATGACCAAGGCGAGTGGTCCCGTCGGGGTCTCAAGAACGGCGGCGACACCCGTCGTGCACCGTATTTTCTCGGAGGCACTGTCGCCTTTTCCTCTAGCCTCGCTCCTAGTATGGACCAGCCAACTCTTTATACTTATGGAGGAATGTGCGAGACACCCGAGTCTGGAAGTGGTGCGACGATCTGGCAGAGTAATGCCAACTACACCAAATCGATGCTGAGACTCGCGCCTCATGATAGCGATGCCTTTACCTCGTATGAGATGAGCGTCGCTTCCAGTGGTGGTCCAAAAACACCCATCGCAGGCTTTACGCTAACTGGTCTCACGCCCTCGATGACCAATAAGTCTGGCATTGTGACGCAGCAGATGAGCTATGTACTTCTTGGTGGACATACCAAGACAGCCTTTATCAACATGAGCACAGTCGCTGTATGGAATCTTCCAGCGGGGTCGTGGAGTTATGTCAATATTCAAGCTCCAGACGTTGACATGCCAAAGTCAGATCTTGCTGTGAAGGATACAAGCTCTCAGAATCGTCGCAGGAGCACAAACACTGCGGATAATGTCTACAGTCGTTCTGGGCATACTGCGACGCTCAGCGAGGATGGAAGCTCTATCATTGTTATAGGAGGATGGGTTGGCGATGTCAACACCCCTGCTGAACCACAGCTTGCTATCCTCGAGATGAGCGAGATCTACAGCGGGTGGCAGTGGAAGATCCCCGACGAACAACCCGATTTCAATGGAATCTACGGCCATGGTGCCGCAGTGTTACCAGGAAACATGCTGATGATCTACGGTGGGTGGGAGTCTTCAGGCTCTTCCTCACGCAAAGTCAAACGTCAAGCCTCATCTGGAACACTTCGCTTCTACAATATCACGTCAGGTTCATGGGGATCCCAATACACAAACCCCGCCTCCGGCTCATCGGATGATGATAACGACGCGCCCAGGGATGATGACAAAGGATCAAACTCGAAGCGCCTTGGCCTCGGTCTCGGTCTAGGCTTTGGTATCGCTGCTTTGATCGGTCTTATCATTGGTGCCCTGTGCTGGTATAAGAGACGCAAACGACATATCAGCAAGCGAGAGGAAGCTGTCAGGGCGCTGTCTCAAGATCCCAACTACTATAACAACGAATACCCGGAGATGATGGAAAATGATCCTTGGGGGCTCGATAGTGCGCCTTGGTATGGCAATGGTGAAAGCCCTTCTGCTGCTGGCGAGCGATCTCTAGGCTACGAGTCTATGAAGGGCGCTCGAAGTGGTCATCCTGGACTTCACATCCCACACAAATCTATGGCAAGACCGTCACGAGGAGGATATTTACCTACGAGACCACGGCCTACGAGTTTCCCGGGTCCAATTCATCCGATTTATGAGGACGATGAAGAGGAACCCTATCACAACCGAGGCCTTTACGATCACGTCCCGACGCCCACATCAGAGGTTCCTTCAGATCCTTTCCAGACTCCAGTCGCAGGCGTGGGTCCGAACAATATTCCTCATCACATTTGCCTGACCCCTGTGGGTGCCAACAGAGCATCGGCAACGCCTGGCCCTGAGAGCCCGCGACATGATCCTGAGGTTCAAGATTGGGTCACTGAAGTTGATGCTGCGGAGGGATTACTTGCACGCATGAATAGTCGACGAAGCCAACACCAGAATGTACAGAACCTCGATAGCGCTGAAGGCTTACTTGCGCGCATGAATAGCCGCCGAAGCCAGAACCAAGGAAGTGCAGGTCACAGCCAGGCTCGTTCTTCACCTACGCGGCATAACTCGACCCGTTCAGCTGCTCTACGAGATGATGAATCACGAAGCGGATCAAACTTGTCCGAGTCAGCACGGAGCGCAGCAGAAAGTATCAAGGCTAAAGCACGTCAACTCAATCCTCTCGCTCCAGCGTTCCTAGCCGCTGGTGCTGAGCACCCTAAGCCAGGCAGTTCGTCGTCTAGTAGTTACAACACAGCCCGCTCGTCATTCGGTGTTCTTCAAGCAGAGGGTCCTTCGTTACTTATGGGAGACCGAGGTTCTCGCTACGATGATGATGAGCCCTCATCGCCGTCCAAGTCAAAGCCACGTAGGGGGTGGCTGGGCTCTCTTAGACGAGTGTTTTCAGGGGCTAGTACCCCAACATCATCCCGCGAAGATGTGTCTGGCATACGCCGTTCGTTTGATCAAGAGCCCGTGACTGGTGATTACGAGCCTGGTCTGGTTGGTCTACGCGGCGATCTTCTTAGAAGGAAGAAGGGTCGACAGGACTGGGAAGATGTAGAAGGTGATTCACATGGTGCTATGATGTCTGGTGGATCCGGACTTGAGCCTGGAGCTGAGTCTGATTGGGATATTGAGAAGGCTGTTGAGCAGCGATTGGTCCAGGTCATGTTCACTGTTCCTCGAGAACGTTTAAGAGTTGTTAATGGCAACGAGGAGGGAAGCGATCGAGAGGACGATGTGCCGATGGAGCCACACAAGGCTGAGTTTGTTGATCCAGATAACGAGAGCCAGACATCAGGAGGCGTCAGCATTCGTGAGAAGCGGGATGAACGCGGACTCGGGCGTGCTGGCATTCGAACAGTGGCGGAACCAAAGAAGCACGACGACATCAATGAAAAGCAACCGCTTGTTCAGGATGATCAAGAACAACTGAATGAGAAGCGACGAGTCGAGGAAGAGAGACAACAGCTGATGATCGAGAAGCGTGCTGAGGAACAACGTCTCGCAGAAGAGAAAGAAAGACAAGGACAAAAGAAAGACAAGGAGTCTGCGAAGAGAGAGCAACCACAACCTCCGTCACAAGAACAACAGCAACCTCCTCCAGAAACACTACAACAATCGAGACCCCCTCATCTTCAGCCACCTCAATCTCTGTTCCAGCGCAGCTCCCGGGATTCTTCACCGTCGTCATCACGTTCTCCTTCTCCTCTACCATCGCCCGGCCACCCCTCTCACTCAAGACGACACACACGAGGCAACTCAAACAACTCAGTCGGCGGCTTCCTCCACCCAGATATGGCTCCACTGGAGCCATGCTTCTCACACGAAACAGATCGTTCCTCGGGTGTACTTCTCGAAGCTCAAGCAGTTCCCCTCACACGAGAACGAGCTCGAACACGCGTCTTGGCTATGGTCGATAGTTTCGAGAGTCTAAGTCGCGAGAACAGCCCGAGTCCCACACGGTTCCAGTAGTCGGAGGAGAAAAGATGCAAAAGGTTTTGCACAGAGCGTACATTTTTTTACTTTGGTTTGCAGGGTGTTTGGGTGCAGGATAACCGGAACATAGGGATTGCTTGACTTGGAATTCGCTTCAGCATTTTGGAAGCTTCAGGGGCATATTTTTATTTGGATTGCCATGAGTCTTGGATCTGTATATATATCATCATGTATCTATCTATGTGCTCAAGATTCTACCCTACGAGTGTGATATGATTAAAAAGACAGGAATTCGCTTTTACACTTGATGTCCAGTCCTGAACTAGTCTCTTCACCGTCTCTAACCTCGTTGAGTAATGTTCCTGTCTGCAAAGTGTTGCAAACGATGACCTTCTAGGCTCATCACTAGAAGCCACGACGATGTCCACAAACTTGTTAGACTCCCATCGTCTCCAGTCGTCGACTAGTTTGTTTCAACGCTACTCCCACTTTCCGCGACATATCTCCATAGTTCGTCTTCATGACTAAGTTGTAAAGTCATGGGCCACGTCAAATGTGGCGTTCTACGCCTCAAGAGGATCGGTTCTGCTGGACATTTATCCTCAGTGATGAAAAGGCTTAGGCAATTTAGTCTCAGCTTAGGAGGTGAGTCTTTACTGAGTTCGTTTTAAGCATCCTCTTCTTAAAGTCTCATGTTTTCTTGCTTACTGTGGCGTGGACAGCTTGACACCGCACGCAATTCGTATTGCCTCACGTTTCAAGGCCAGCCATAGATCGCACGAGGCGATGACTGGGTTTAGATGAAAAGGGGACGAGTTGGATGTAGAGATGGAGAAGGAGGCGGATAACTTGACCATTAAGCTATAGTGACCGTCTTAGACTCATGGAAGCCGTCATATTCGTGTCACAGAGATGAAAAATACAAGCTGTAGTTGCAGGCCAAGAAATGAAGAGAATACTTTTGTTTGCTATCTCAACCTCGTCGCCCTATGCATTTATGCTGGCTCTATGTACGTAAAAGTGACCCCAAACTGACAACGACGACCTGCATACTATATCCAGATTTTGAAGCCAACACTGGGCGCCTACCCAAGTCATTCAAACTCGGCGACTCTGTCACGCCCGTCACAGGTCGCTGTCTCTCATCCATTGTGCCATAATTGCTTGGTCGAGGTCGCCGTTGCCGTGATGCCATAAAGTATAAAATCCGAATCGAAAATTAAGCGTTGGTTTCTGCCGTCGTGCATGACCATTCCAGTAGTGCTGTACTAAGCAACAGTCACTTGGTTCGCTCGTATATGTACCATACCATGATCCCGCCAGTTGCTGGGGGCGTTCGTCCCATGTTCCGTTGTGTATGTAATCCCCCTTGTAGCATGCCAACGCCTTCCTGGTATCTCGAAATACAACAAAACCCCTTTGGGTTTTTGAAGTGAGCCGGGGGAAAGTGAGATTCGTGTGCTACATGGGTCGTTGCAACCATTTTTATCTGCTCGTCTGGAACATCCTTCATTATCCATCCCAGAAAATTCCGCTTGACCCGAGGGATTCATGTTGAGAAAATACCCTCAAGGCAGCATGATGCCGTGCTCTTGATCAATAGACAAGTGCCTCTTATCGTAGTCTCATCTTATAAAAAATGGCCTTTGGAGCCCTGCGGAATTTCCGGAGTTGCCGAATTTCCTGTCGGTCAAGGTTCGGGCGTTGGGTCGGGGTTTGTTGCACGGAGGACCTTGGGTGCTTGAATCCTCCTCGAATAGTCGTGGTCATCTCGCAATGTGTTGATACTCTCATGACTTGCGCTTCGAACGTACAATCCTTGCTTAAATGGATCCATTCGAGGATCGACTTGCAAGGTGCTGTTGCGGCTTCCTGCCGCGGCTGATGCAATAGGTGATCCAGCCATGCTCATATCAGGTCGTGCAATGCCCGAGGAGCTATCTCGAACACTGGGATCGTCCTGATAGGCTTCTTGTTCGTTCTGTTGCTTCTTTCGCCGGAACCACAGAAATAGGGAGAGGGCAGCCGCACCTATGACGGCTGCAATCACGCCAACCACGATACCGACCACTTGGCCGGTGCCAAGTCCACTCTTCTCGGTAGTTGAGTGATTGGTGTTTTCGCTTGCGGTTGTTCCACCAGTCTCCGTCGGGGCTGCCACAGTGACGGTCCTAATAGTACCGCCAGCAGTGACAGTCTGGACAACAGAGGTGCGCGAACTGGATGTAGTTGACTCAACCTCGGCTGTGCTCGTAGCTGAGGTTTCATCTTCGGTCTAAATACGTAGTCAGTGTCTGTCCTAAACCTCTCTATTTCATCACCAGATTCCCGAGGCGAGACAACATTCGTGTTGAGACAAGGCATACAGTTGAGGTTGTTTCTGGCTCTGAGCTGGACGTGGACGTGGAGGTCGGTACGGATGTGGATGATGGCTTAAGAGTCACCGTATTCTGTATTGTCTCTGTCACTCTGGATACGGCCACGGTGGTTGGGTTTGCCTGATTGTTGCCTGTTAAGCCGTGGTATCTTACCAACCGCAGAAGGGTTTAAGTGGACTGAGATGTACGGTGGAGAGTTGGGTAGGCAGACACTCGTCCGATCACGGCATATGCGGCGATCACAACACGAAACATGATCATGTCACAGGATTTGACTTACTTTGGTTGATGAGGGGGAAGGGCCCCTTGAGCCGGAAGGCTCGACGTTGCCTAGAGACACATATCCGTATACTCCGTCACCACCGCAGACTTCGTCAGGCCATGCTGGGCAAGGAGTATCGCACTTGGAGTCGTCCACTTGGGTTGACTTGACCGGTGCGTAATTCGAACACCAGCATAGCTTGTCTTGAGTGATAGCGTATGCCCAGTCATCGATACAGAAATCATGGCAGAGGCCATTTGTCTGATAGATGCTCGTATCTGTTCATGTGGTCAGAGGCTGCAAGCTGTTGTATGCGAAGGGGTTACATACTCCTGGGGGTCTCGCCAGTATTGTAGCTAGCACAATATTCGATGTTTAGAGTAGCAGCTAGGGGCGCCCATGATGATGCTATTAGGAAGAGCAAGCCTGCCTGTTGGGCATGTCTGGAAAGAGGAGACATGATGATTATGACTTGATCAAGAAAACTATGTTGAGTTCAAGGTTAGAACGTGTCGAGTTGAAGGGAAGCGAGGAGAGCCCAGGCAAAGGAGGATGTTACACACCTTTACCAAAGCGACTGAGCAAGAGAGCATGTGAGGTCAGATGCAACAAAGATGAAGCAGGCTTCTCATAACACGACACGGCTGCGGGGGAACTCTCAGATGGTCGGAGCCATACCACGTCTGACGTCGAGAGGTGTAGTACTACGGCAGGTGTGATTTCGCGTGGATAGGTGTCCAGAGAGCGGAGCAAGACAGCCGGTATCGTCAATCGTGATCTGGGTTGAGCAAGGTAGCACAATGAAGTGGCCAAGCAGGCTGTATGTGAATCACTTGGAGATCGGTGGCTTGTCGAAGATGGGGATTTGGATTCGCGATGATCGGGTATCGTGTTTGGTTCGAGATGAAAGAATTATCGATGGGGTGATTATTGATAAACAGTGGGTAACAACAGTGACGAGTCGAGAGCTTCCTGCGGCTCAAATGGTTGTCGATGAATAATTCTGGCAATCCTCGTAGATTTCCAGCTGCCCAACACAAGCGAATGGTCGGTACGACACAATGCGATCCCAAAACGTGAACAATGCCAATTATCCCAAGACGAAAAGAAACCCAGATCCAAAAATCACCACAAGGATAAAAGAAAAAGAGAAAGAGAACGATTCCCAGCCAACGGAATGGATATCGTGGGGATGATCAGGAGGGGGGAGGTTGGGGTGTGATTGAGAAATAATAGGTGGAGGCAGAGGTTGAGATAGGTAGGTAGAGGTAGGAATACGTGACAACTGAAGAGATCGAGGTCAAGAAGGGGAGATTTGGAAGGGAAAAGGTGTGAGGGACGTGGCGACTAGAGTGGTCTAATCAGGCAAGAGCTAGGTAGGTATCTGTACCTAGCACGGTAGTCCCGGGTCCTAGTGGAGGGGCGGCGGCAGCAGCGACCGGGATGGGAAACAAGGAAGGAAGAACGAAGACGAGCGATGAACTCTCTAACCAAATCTGGCCCGACTTGAGAAGAAGAGAGAAGAAGAAGAGGGCCTGGGAATAGCGACGGACGAGAACTTCTAGGGAGTAACCTAGGCAATAAATCGATAAATTGGGTTGTCGATTCCTGTAGGAGGATCGTTGTTGTTCCTTGGAGTGGTCCTCGGTCGATAGTTTGCCAACGACTCCTCCCTCGCCCTCTTGAAGAACGGGACGGAGGTACTCTTGAATAGAGTTGCACTGGAGGTCACGACACGACCTGGCAACAAAGCCCAAGCAGCGCAGCAGGTTGCAGTACGTACTCTGTACAGAGTAC
>VYWZ01002004.1:0-17738 GCA_008711595.1 Fusarium xyrophilum
AGTGAGCCCTATGGACTTCCATAGGGGGGCTCACTTCAAGATCCTTGCATGAATCATGAGCTGAAGAAGCAGGGCCCTTACGTCGCGACCTTGGACCTTACTCGAGTATGTCCAATCACTCTCGACGAACAACATTCACCTCAACTCGAGCACTCAAGTTGAACAAATTCAGTTTTGTTATTTACAAAATCAATTCTACCCAACACCTGCAGCATTGGTATGGTCGTCCACAGCGGTCCCAGCACCATGTTACATGATTACAACAGTATCCGCTTCCCGGCGGCGTTCCAGCTTGTTATGTCTCTCATGGTTACTACACTCAATGTCAGTAATAGGTCTTGTCACAAGTCTAGGACCTCGGATCGTTGACACGAACCTCAACGTGGTGACCCTACTCATGCTCGTGCCCAGGATCCTTATCCTCGTACTTGTGCCCATGCTTGTGTCCCCGGTGATGGTTGGTGGTAGTGCTTGTGCACCTTGTTGTGCTTCTTCTCTCCATCACCCTCCGAGTCCTCCTTGGCGTCGCTCTTGTCCAGCGCGACTCTGTTCTCAAAGTCCTCGCCTGTGATCAGGGGAGTGTAGGGGAACTTGGAAAAGGCCGCCTGGACACTGCCCATGGTGCTGCCATCGTTGGCTCCCTGCTTGGACATGATGATCTTGAGGCTCTTGTTGCACTCGATACGGCGACCCATCTCATAGACCAAGGCCTACTCAAAAGTCAGCATGTATGTCTTGGTTTCTCTCATCTCAAGAGCAACTCACATAGTTGGAAACACGCAGACTGTTGATGGCAGTCAGGATGGGTCGTTCAATCTCTCCGTCGAGATCCTTGGTCTGGTGCCGCAGGAGCTTCACGAGGCGGATCAGAGCATCCGCATACTAGAGCAGTGTCAGCATAGTAACACCTGAAGAAGTCTTTTCGTAGAGCTTACATGAAGGAAGCAGCCAACGACAGGAGAGTCGTTTCCACAGGTCAAGCACTTCTCAAGAGTGGTGCTGTCCACGTACTTGTCAAAGGCATCCAGCCCATACTCAAGGCCGTAGATCCTGCCAACAATTTTCTTTCATCTCACGTCAGTCATGTTAGAGTTGTGGGTCCAAGAGAGCAACTCACATGCCAACACTCGGCCTCATTGCCACAGTCATAGGTTTGCACAGCATGAATGAGCTCCTCAACGTCCTTGGTGGCATAGTGGAAGAGCTTGCAAGTCTTCTCCTCAGTGAGGATAGGGCAAGGCTTTTCGGGATGCTTCTGCTTGGTGATGTGGACATGCTCATGGGGATCCAGATGCTTGTGCTTGTGATCGTGGTGCTTGTGATGATGCTTGACGAGGTTGGGGTCATGGTCATGGTGGTCCTTATGCTCGTGCTCTTTGATCTCGAAGGCGCCGTTTGGGAGAGCAAGACCAACAACGGCTGGTGTTGCGCAGAGCGCAACGAAAGGTAGAGACAGCTTCATGTTTCAAAGTCTGCAACAAATTACAAAGAGTGGAAGTAGTGTTCAGGGGATGTAACGAAAGTGAAGAACGACACCGAGCAAGACAGAAATCAAGAATCAGAGCAGATTTAAATAACCATCATAGCTCGTGTTTGCCATCTCATGTCAGGAACCCTTTTGAGTTCAAATAATCATCGACTGATCATCCCAAGCCACGAGATCGAACTCTTCAGCCATCAGATGGGCAGCCATCCTGGTAATCGGTAAACAGCAACTCCATGGCACACGCAAGCAATTGCAAGATATCCCATACCTTCAGCTCAAAATTGCCGCCGCCCTACGAATCTCAAAGCCTCATACTCATCACTTTCGGGCATTTTGAAAGGTTGCTTGAGAAACCTGGTGCTCGAAAGATGCCCCTCACGAGGCGCCCGTATGGGGAGGCCAAAACCACCGAAGCACGAGGCCGTTACTGTAGCATCATCGCACCCTTTTCGCTTCAAGGCGTCAAAGTTTCCTCGTTTCTACAGGCGACGAGCATCTTTGCTACAGCAGAAGGCACTGAATACGACCATCATGCTTTCAATGAGGCCGTAAGGCAAGAATAATATCGCCGGTTGCTGTGTGCATCATGCAAAGTCAATCTGGGTGGCTAAAAGCCCGAGGATTCGCGTTTGTTCCGTGTCAAAAACACACAAGTTGATAATAGCTAAGGTAAAGAGAAAGAAGTGATGTTCTTGGATGGTCTAAGTCTGTAGATCTCTGAGATGGGAAGCACCGCGTGGAGCTTATCGGCGTGATAAGCTCCGACAATCCGACCTCGAATCAGCGATAACGATAAGCTCTTCAACAAGCTTCCTAACCTCTCCACGGACTACTCAGCTTAATCCAACTTCACCAAACTTCAACGCTCGAGTCAGACCACTAATCGTATCACCATCCAGCCACTGATTGATATTGACCTAGCCTCTACAGGCCTCGCGCACAAAACGAGGTCTCCCATCGCCATACGGCTGGCCTTTCCAGCTCCTCAAATCACTATCAACAATCCTCTTTGTTAACCATCAACATCAACCATGGCACTCTCCCCAGTCGTAACACACACCGTGGAAGCCACGCAACCGCAAAGTTTCGGGCGCGCAATCTCTTCGCCTCTAAAGAACGTCACTTCACAAACATCTTCCTCCAATGGAACGCCAATGCCTCCTGTCACTTCAGCGCCCGCGCCGACGAGTATTCCCACGACTCTCGATCTTGCAGAGCAGATGAACGATGAGGAGAAGCGCAAATACGTCAAGGGTATGCTACAGCCTTGAACATCACAAGTGTTTCTCTCTAACAATGCCTAGGCAAGAAGCTCGGTGAGGGTACATACGCCGTTGTCTTCCTAGGTCACTTGCGCTCCAAGCCTACCACCCTCGTCGCCATCAAGAAGATCAAGGTCCAGAAGGAATACGATGAGGGCATGGCCCCCGACGCCGTCCGCGAATTGAAGCACCTCCAGGAGCTCTCCCACCCAAACATCATCTCTCTCCTTTCCGTATTCTCCTCGAAGGATCAGAACCTCAACCTCGTCCTCGAGTACCTACCCCGTGGCGATCTAGAAATGCTTATTCGCGATACCGAATCCGTGCGCTACGGTGCCGCTGATATCAAGACATGGATGGGAATGCTCACCCGTGCCGTCTGGTTCTGCCACGAAAACTTCGTTCTCCATCGTGATATCAAGCCAAACAACTTGTTGATCGCTGAGGATGGCGAAGTCAAGCTTGCTGATTTTGGTCTTGCGCGAAGCTTCGCTGACCCTCATCAGCTCATGTCCTCGCGCGTCATCACCCGCTGGTACCGACCTCCTGAGCTTCTCTTTGATGCGAAGCACTACAGCGGTGCTGTTGATGTCTGGTCTGTTGGCACCGTGTTCGCTGAACTGATTATGCGTGCGCCCTATCTTCCTGGTAACACAGACCTTGACCAAGTTCGACTTGTCTGCGAACTTGTTGGTACGCCCACCGACGATAACTGGCCTGGTGTCACGAAACTTCCAGGCTATGCTGTTCCCGGGCAACACCCGGTCCGTGGTAAGGACTGGTTTGAGATGCGCTTCGGTACTGTTGGTTCTGACGGCGTGGACCTGCTCATGAAGACGCTTATTCTCGACCCCAAGAAGCGTATCACTGCCCGTGGTATGCTTGAGCATCCTTGGTGGCATTCTGAGCCTAAGCCTACCCGCAAGCAAGATCTGCCTCGAAAGGGTGGCGCAGGGGCTGATGACAAGATGGGTGCTGATCTAAAGCGAAGGCCAGGCGTAATAGACGATGACAGGGGTTCCAAAGTTGCGCGCAAGCTTGATTTCGGCGGCACGAAATAGACATTGGGAAGACGGGGCGAGGAAAGAATACTTTTAATGAGCACATGGCATGCAGTTCGGATGAGCATTTTTAGGCGTTTGGGTATATACAGAATAAGGAGGAACGGAACAAGTTGTGAAGGATAATAGCTTGCTCAAAATGGGACATTTTATTAGATACTCAGATCACTTCATCATCATCATCATCATAAATTTGAAAACCATCCATATATTTCTCCTAGCCAAACGCTCGCTCTCAGCATATCGTCGTGATATTGACATTTCGATTTCGTAGGTATATCCAATCAGCCAAGTTCTATTCTATCTACTCACATGAGCACACACTCAAGCCCATACATTGCTCTCTCGACACTCTTTCTGACTTGATACCAGTCCGCCCTTCTCTGCGCATACTCGTAGACTTCTTCGGCACGGAAAATGCCACCAAATCGATCGCCATCTGCGATGACTGTGGCCATCTCACGCGCATGTCGAGGGTCGATCAGGAAGATCTGGCTTAACTCACGAAGAGCAGCAAAGTATGCGAGCAGATCAGGGTTGCGCAACGTCCGAATGTACTCATAATAGATGTTCATATCAGCAATGAGAGTAATCGCGCCATCAGTGCTGATTCGTTGTCGCTTGAGATGTTTGCAGATCGCTGTGAAAAGACGAAGACCAACCTCGCCGTTGAATACATCAAGCATCGACTTATCTGTTGTACCGACAAGCATTTTTGTGTGTGATGAGACAAGCTCTACAATGCGCTTTGCTGTGGCTGTGGGACCAATATCAGGCTCTGCAGCAGGCACAGCAGGCTTCTCGACGGTGCTAGAACTGCCACCAAATCCAGAGCCAAAAGCAGAGGACGATGTAGCCGCTGAAGGATCAATTGGATTGTAGTCTGTGGGCGGTTGCGTCGTGCCCTGAAGGTACTCAACCTCGTCCATCAGGACATCGATACCCTTGTTTAGGCCGGCCGCAACACTCTCGTCGAGCATTTGCTCAAACTTCTTCTTAGCCAGACCTGCTGGATCCAAGAAATCGTTGCGGTCAGCAATTTTCGGTGTGGCTAGTTGCTGCTCATAGAAAACGTCAATCATCTGCGAGATAAGGTCACCGACGTTGACAAGTTCGATGAAAGTGACGAGTGGTGCCACGCCCGCTTTGTTATGATCATTAACCTCTCGCGGGTTATAGTGCGACAGATGGTCGACAGCCATATCAAAGCCCGTCTTAATATGCTTCTGTCCCAAGATACGCAACAACACTATGAATATGGTCGCACACTGCTCTCGAGCTTCTCCGCCAGCTTGTCCACCCAGACTAATGAAGACTGAAGCACGTCCCAGGCTGGTTTTGGCAGCATGCACCAGGTTGAGTGCCACCTCAATGCTGAAAAGCGACTTGATACCTTCAAGCTTCGACGCCATGATTGCAGCCTTGGCAGCCAGCTCATCCGTTGGTGCTTGGGCCGGCAATGGCGTCCTCTGGCCATCAAGTGCCAGACTGGGCGTCTCAGGTCGCGAAGGCTGCGGTGTAAGTGTCCCTGAGCCATTCAGCTCCTTTGTTACTGTTGATGTAGGCCTCGATGATGCGGGTTTGTTAGTCGCGAAAGGAGATCCCATCGGAAAGCTCGGTAGCACAGTGACAGGCATCATAACGACCTTCTTGAAAGAGCTCAAAAAGTCCTTCTTGTCGGCTGAGCGATTGATATTTGACATGTAGAAGGACTCCAAGGATGAGTCTTGCTCAGAAAGCTTCTTCTCCCAGCTTGCCACTTCTGTATCAGCATGATTTGTGAAGAAGTCTAGCTCAGCTTGGAGGTATAAGTCGAGGTGCGGCTCGAAGACGCGCAGTGAAAGCTCCTTTGCCATCTCTTCGACATCTCGCTTGGACCCTTCAGGGGGTGTAAGAGACTGAAAGAAAAGCATTATCTGCTCAAAGACGCCAGACACGGCTTTCAAATAAGCTTCCATGCTACGTTCATGCGCCTCGTCGAACAGTGGTGTTGAATACTCCATGATAATATCCTCCCTGACCTTTTCCACGAATATCCAGAATACATGTTCAGGATTAGGAAAGATGCGTTGCATCACTGAGGCCTGCTCATTGGCTTTGGCCAGCAGCTTCTCGAAGAACAGCCGTGAAGGTTCGAGTATGATGCTTTCGTCCTGTGTCGCCTGGTTGAGGCAGTCCATCGCGTTCACCACCAATAAGTCATCATCGTTGAAAATGGGGTGCTTATGCACAAATAGATCTATCCCTCCAGTGGCGCCATCAAGTGTGTGCAGGACATGTGCGTAGCGATGCATTCGTCCATCAACATCCCAGAATTCGTACCCTTGCTCAAACTCTCGCAGAACGGCACTCTCGAATATCCCCACCATAGATGAGAGCTTCTCCTCTCGCTCATGGCATCCAGTTGACCAGTCGCTATGGGCAAATCTCTTAAGATTTGCGAGCATTTGCGCTTGTTTCTCCGGGTCGCGAAACGCTTGGAAGACGATAGGGTCCGCATGAGACCTTGCCTTCACTAAATCAAAGTAGAAGGGAGCCAAAGCGCCGTATATCTTGCCGTACTCATGCCTCGCGCCACCCCGAATGCTCCTTGCTTTTTTGAAGACATCCAGATATGCTGCCGGGTCTTCAGCGGGGTTTGTTGAGGGCCCCGCCGCCATCGTCTCGAAACCATCACGAATATCTGCCACGGCGCGATTCTTGGCCTCCTCTAATGAGGCATCGAATAGTGTTGTTCCTGTAGATTGCGTGGGGCTTGTAAGTCCTTTGGCTTGTTTTGCAGCTGCATTTGCACTTTCTCGTCTTCGTCGCACTGCCTCCTCGAATCGACGACGAGCCTCGACTTCATCCCAGCAATCCATGCTCTTTAATCTTGAGACCCATCTAGTGTCATCGTAGACCATATCTCGAATGCGGTGTGATGCGCGGGCAAAGCGCAGCTGATCGGCGACAGGTAAATAATCGAGGATCGTCACCAATATCTCTGAATGTCATGTTAGTCGCAGGCGCTCGATATCGTGAACATGGTATCTTGCGTACCCGCTGGAAGACTGGCTTTCGTGTCGAGCATCTCGGTCGCCTTTAGGGTGCTGAGGATGCTGCCACGATTGGCAGCACCCGTTTTGGACGTATACATGACTGGAGAGATATGTCTATCGCGATTTCGATCGTCTATATTATTTCGTCCTAGGAGATAGCCTCTAGGTGGATTATATCCTCGTATTCGCTGTTCAACGATTGTATCCTCTGCGATGCCATGGGCTGTCCTTTAATCCGTTCATTTAATGATCTGGTCTAGCATGTGGCAGCGGGACTCTCCATATAGAGCGACACCGGCATTGGAAGATTACTCGAGCTTCTGGGTTGTTAATTCGGTCGTAGTTTTCGTCTCTCGGTGATTTTCGTGATGTTTATAACTCACAATAAGTTGGTCGTGAGAAGAGGAAGAATAATTGGGCTGGGTCATGTTACATCTTGAGAATGGAAGCTGCTGGTCTGACCGTGGTTAGCTCTGACAGGGGGGGGGAGTCGCAGTCCACCCACATGTGCCCCGCATCAGCAATGCAGTTGGAGGTGGCATTTGAGCTTACCCTGTATCTCCAGAGTTCAGGACATTTCTTAAAGTCATGACGAGTTCATGGGCTGTCTTGAGCCCAAATAATTACTGCCAAATGGTTCATATACGTAAGTAAACTTACCTGAAGCCTCTTTTTTGACTTCGCCTCTAATAGTCTATTCATGAGAGTTATCGTTGGAATTCCCTTCTTAAGCAATAGTTGATATGACTCTGCCGTCCTTTCGATGCTATCTATCCATTCATCATGCCAACTCGAACCCAATTTTTTACCAGGCCAAACTCCAAAAACACCTTTGAACTACATAGTCAAACACAATTCAGAACAAATTGACTATACAGGAATTCAACTCCGTAAGGACACCCCTAGCAACTCCCATTACATGCGAATGCCATATATATCATGCTCCTACATGTTGTTTACTCGAGGAATGTGAAGAGATGTGTATGCAACACATTCATAGCCCGAGTAGCATCTCGTGCACTTATCACACAAGAGATGTTGATCTCACTGGCACCTGTTCGACTTCGTTAGTAGACTCCTTACTCGAGATGAGGATCGTACATACCTTGTGAGATCATCTCGAGGTTGACGTTGTGTTCTCCCAGAGTAGAAAACATGCGACCTGCGATACCGACCATGTTCTTCATCTCAGCACCAACCAAGCTCAGAATAGCCATGTCGTTAAGTACGCTCACATCGCCACACTCAGCAAGCTCCTTGGTGGCTTTGCCAAAAGCCTCGACCTGCTGACTGCTCGAGTGGATAGCCATAGAGACGTGAACCTCAGAAGTAGAGATGAGATCGACCGAGATGGAGTAAGTGTCTAGGATAGAAAAGACGCGAGCGAAGAAGCCGTGCGAAATCGATCTCTTGTTCGAATGCACATTGATAACGCTGATGTGGTCCTTAATGGTGACGGCTGTAGGTCGCTTCGGCTTCTTGTGTTCTGCCTGATGCTTGGGAGAGTCCCGTGTAAGTTGATGGCTGGCCGAGAGGACGCGGTCAGGCACAACAATAGTGCCATTGCCGCGAGGATTCTCAACGTTCTTGATGCGAATAGGGATAGGCGGTTCAGCACGGATGACTTGGTCCATAGTGAGGTGGTGGATGACCTCTGAGCCATAAAATGTCAACTCAGCTGCTTCGGAGGGCGTGATAGATGAGAGCAGGCGTGCGGTGGGCACCTTGGAGGGATCGGCTGAAAAGATACCATCAACCTCCTTCCAGACCTGAAGTTCCTCAGCCTTGACGCCCACGGCGCAGAGGGCCGCACAAAGATCAGTGTAGCCACGACCGATGTCACCGTCAATGAGACTGCCAGGTACGTTGCCAAAGAAACCAGTAACGACAGGGACGCGGCTCTCACAGGCGGCGATCTTGCGGGTAAAAGCTTCTGAGGCAGTGCGGTAGAACTTGTCGTCGAGTCGCTCGGTAGCATCATAGTGGAATGAATCACAAAGATCGACATATTCAGACTCGACGCCCTAGTTGATGTTAGTGTGAAACTCATATATATATATAAGTCAACAGCGTGCAACTCACCTTGTCCCGCAAGAGAGCCGCCATAAAACGACAGCTCAATTTCTCACCGAAGCTGATAACACGATCCTTTGCTCTTGAGTTGATCTCCAGGTTGAATCGCTTTGCAGCGACGATATACTCGACCAGCTCTTGACACTCATCCTTGATTGTCTGAATGAGTCTTCCACGTATGGAAGGATCTTGGATGTAAGCCTCAGCAGCAAAGACGTGATCGTTGCAGATATCAAGCATCAATCCACGAGCCTGCTCAACCAATTCATTCTGCTGCTCCTCATCGACGCACATGGCGGCGCCGACACCTCTGAGCTTACCATAGACGGCGAGTAGTCTATTGCGCCATTAATACTCAGATCATGCCAATTGACGATACAGAGAGCGGCTGTATATAAATAACCAGAGCATAGACGTACCGACTGGTGGTTCCTTCAGCTTTCTTGCCCGTGCTTCTGGCAGAGCAAACGACGATGACTCTGTTATGAGACAAGCTGGCTCTATTGGCGGGGTCAGTTACAGTCATACAAGACATTTTTCAGCCATTTCTCTGTTTCTCTCTTTTCCATATCCAATCATCTTCGGGGAGATATCATACCTGACAATATCTGTCGCAATCTGAACATCCCGGTTAGCAATGTGTATAAAAACCACAGAATAATGCCTCTCCGAAGCTCAACCGGGGACAACAAACCTTGTCCGGAAACTTGCCAACGCTTGTGCCGCCGAATTTTTGAACGACCCAGCCGAGAGACGGCGAATTGCAGTGCGAGAGACTTCCCATGTCTGCCTTTTTTTCGATGTTCAAAATCAGACGTCAAAGATTCAAGTCTTTGAAACGTGAATCCCCCGATTTTTACTTTGTTCCCCCAATGCTAAGGCTGATCCAGAGAGAGTTAATGGTGGTGGAGTTCCTTTTTTTTTTTCCTGGCTAAGTAACGACGAGGGGGGGGGGAAATGAGCTCGATTGAGGCACTAATAAGGTACTCTGTACCGACCGATCTTTTATTGAGGCACTGTACCCACGGACAAGCGCCGAATCACCTCCGGAATTCCTGAATCGGTACCCTCAAGGTGAAGGGATACGAGAATGCTAGTACAGCATGATCTGAGTTGTAGAATGCGACAGTGCAGTCGAGAGGTTGAATCGAAATGAAGCGTAGAGAGGTGCCAAGTGTAGATGGACAAGAGATCGACAGCGATTGTGTACAATCCACGTATTATCGAACACTGAAACCAGTACCAAAATGCAGTCCAATAAACAAAGATGAAGGCAAATTTGGTGTTGATACAGTAACGGGCGGTTTGAGGCTCTGAATTGCGAATATCCAGTATCAGAGACTGGATATGAAATCAGTTGTCCGGGAACGGAGCTGAGTTTCAAGATGATTAAGTGCAGCCAAGAGCAACGCCTCAGCAGAAAAGAGGCACAGATGTACATATAAACTCTCAAGAGAAAAGAACTACGATCCAAGACGAGGATATTATTCATATATGGCTCATGCTGTAGCATCATACTATGGACTCTGACTCTAGTGTTTAGGAACAAGACCGAAGTTGCCTCCGAAGTGACAGCTCTCATGCAGGGGTGCTCCCTCTATAATATTCACTGTATGGTATGGTATAAGTTAGGTATGACTCGACCTTGCTACAGGTTCCGTCTTCGGCTTTGTCCTTCATTAGACACGTTTAGGTTAAGCTCAATAGAGAGATTCATGACCCCCACTGCGCTAATGCTTAGACTCCACTCAAGCTATGGGCCCCACCAGAGATGACTTCCATCACCACTCACTTACACAGTCATCGACAGTCAGACTAGTCAGGCTTTATACATAGAGCTCAGGGTGTTTTGTTATCATAACAAAGCACAATGAACTTCATCCAAGGGATTGACTTATCCAGTATTATAAGTAAAATCGAGTATGACACAAAACAGTTATCTGCTGGCCAATCAGAGCTTAAACGCAGGCTTCAAAACTCTTGCATAGGGTAGTCAAACATCCTTCACTTAGGGAAGAATGGCACTCCTGACACATTCCTCTATCACCTTGACCGCACTTACAAGGGAGCAAGGGGATAATACGGGTGAGCCAAAAGCCTACAAACAGTATATTTGACGATGCGATGAAATCAACACCTCCCAATGGTTCTCTTCGTGCGCCTTTCTTTGCCAAACCCGACGCCATTTATACTCAAAAACCCCAGAACCAAACCTTCCAGCCAATGTGTGCACAGAAACAACCCCCCCCCCCCAATCCTCTATCTTCCAGGCCAGCTTCGCTCAATTGGCCAAACTAAGCGCACTTCACTCCATGTTTCTGCCTCTAGGCCATCATCATGTCGTCGTTCCATCGTCCCATCATGTCTGGCAATTAAGAGACCCTCCTCTGGGAAACACTGGCAACTGTATTATTATAAATCAACCAAGGGTATAATCGATATCCCAATCCCGGAACGCCAATCCCGTGTCAGGTAAACACGCACACACACACACGCGGGCCTTGCGGCCTTGCTTGAATCCTTCAAAGCTCATCAACAGTGAATTCAGCCCCTTCCAATAGAGCATGCTCCTGGTTGTCTGTGCCGGTGAACCCAAACTTGTCCATGGGGAAGTCTTCCTCGGGCGTCCTAATACCGATTCCGCTATCGTCATGGACATCGCCCCCACTCATACCCATCGAGTTCTGATTAGGTTTGTTGGCTGGGGGGAAGGGGGCACGTTCCCCTTGGTTTTGCGATGAGTTGTTCAGGTTGAATTCGTTACTGCCGCTGCTGTATCGGGAGGGTTGCCGGCTCGTGTCTTTTGTCGCTTGGGGTGGCGTGGGCGTTGTCGACCATGTTGTCTGGCTCCTTTTTTGCTTCATAAACCCTCCCTCCTCCACCATAAAGCAGACCAGCTCATCTATCCATGTTTTGGTCACCCACCATGAACTGAAGCTCTTACCCTGATTCATGGTGAGGTCTCGCATCACAGCAGTACCAATCCTCTCGACACATAGCATGATGTCGCTCGCTGAGGCGTAAGGGAACCTGCTCGGTAGACTGTTGAGGAATGTTACCCAACGATCAAGCTGGTATGACTCGCCCTTTTCTCCGGAGGCTTCTGCGCCACCGTCGACATCACTATCAGATGGCCGACCTTTTCGCGATAAAACATCTCCATATATAGTGAGGCATTCCACCTCCCAAGGCACATCTGTGGGATCAACGAGATCTCGAATTTCGTTAAGCAGAAGACTCACAACATCGTCCATACCCCGAGTAGGAACACATTCGGCGATCTTTCGAGGCCGGATTGTTGTGATCCAGTCGATATACATCTGATTGCGCTGCTCGCGGGATGAAAGAAAATTAGCAGCAGCGTGAGCTGTCAAGTTGACTCTCAACGCGCGGTCGATCAGTCCAACGAAGAGTGCCGCAGGTCCCTCCTTAGCACGGATTACATGCTGTGGCTGGCCTTGAAAAGACTCACGAATGTGCATCACCAGTCTGTCCGATATGGACCTGAAAATATCCAAAACATACTTGGGAACAACCTGGAGTTTCAAACCAGATACGATGCTCATCATACGCTGGTAGAGGATGAAATCACACTCCTCAATCCAAGGAGCCAAGGCCGGGTTGCCAAATAGTTTTAACACAGGCATGGTGAGGGTCCCTTGGAAAGCACCATAAAGATGGAAGAAGGTCTTCTCTTTACAGAAACGAATACAATCGACGAGTGATGTGCAGTGAGCGCGATACAATGCGAATAGAGACTTGGCAGCGTCGGGGTCGGTGCCTTGAGGGAGATAAGGCTCGAGATTAGGAAGAATAAGAGGTTCCTCAGGGTCAACAGGCCCATCAGACTCGGGACGGAAGCCGAGTTCGAGCTGAGTCTTTGTAGTGCTGGAGCTGAGGTGGGCAACGTTGGCAATTTGTGGCTGGTTGTATATGCTACGTGACTGGAAGCCGGACTTTTGCAATGCTGGGGCTGGGTTGGTCTCAGTGCTGCCAATTTGCGGGGACGGGAGGGCCCCTTGACTCAAACTGATGGTCGTCTGTGAGGGAAGAGTGCTACTTCTGTTAGCAAGCACATACAAATTGCGGTCAGGGATAAAGCTAACTTGAAATTTTGAGTGAAGGCCGGAGGTTCTGGGAGAGCGCGGGTTGGCTGCACTGAAGGCTCCCTAACCTCGGCCTGGTCCTCCTTGAGTGTGAAGTTGACATAATGATATTTGGACTCTCCGCGAACACCGAGTCGCCGTGTCTTTAGACCGGGAAACAACACCCTAACAAGCTTCCCGAAGCTAGCGGGATTAAGTACGGTGATTCTTTCGGTAGCACATCTCGACGCGTAGTTGGCGTATACTCGTCCTCGAGGGACGGAACCCTTGCCCCTCTCACAGACACCATGGATCCTATGGGACGATTAGCATACCTGTTGCAAACATGGCAAACATTTCACGACATACCAGAGCATTGCAAAAACCTGCCGGGTTCGCTCTGAGTTTGGGCCTCGTTCATTTCCATGAAGCTCGCTGGCCACGTCAGGAAGGCTGCGATGCTCGTTGGCTTTAAATAGAGCTCTCATTTCAATCTCGTTGTTTGCACTCGATCTATTGGACGCGGGCTTCGGGGCTCCAATCATTCCAGCAAAGGAGTTCTCGTCGTTATCGTCCCTCTCCAGCATTTGGCCATCTCCCTCGGTGAAACTGGCATGGCTGTTATACTGCTCAGCGGGTAACGGGTGCCGTTGCATGGCATGTTTTGGTTGTTGGAATTGCATCTGGTGGCCCATTGGTGCACTCATCGAAGCGTCCATAGAGTAGTCCTGGCTTGCTTGGAGCTGCTGAGCCATCATAATATCCTCTGCTGACATCTGAGGCGTGTTCATGTCCTTAACCTGGGCATGTCCGTGGACGTGTGCATTTGGGTGTACTTGGCCATTTGGATGAACCTGTCCATGCTGGGCCGTCATCCATTGCCCGTTGTACATGTCTGAAGCGTCGGCAAAGGCAGGCTGCTCTAAGCTGTTGAGTGAAGCTGTTGAAGCACGGGATAACGGTCGCCGAGTCGATCTAATAGCGGCGCGGGTAGTTGGACCTTGAGCTTGATTCTGGTCTGTTGCATCCACTGAATCGAATTAACTTGTCAACAAACGCAGACTTTGAAGCTTGACATGAATAAAATGAGGGGATGTTATGCTTCAGCAGCAGCCGAGTTAAAAGCTTGTTGTGTTGTGTTGTGTTTAGACTTTCCGAGTGAGTAGCGCGTCGGCAGTGTTAGTTGCCTCAAGCAGGAGGAGATGAGGTTGTTTGGGTATGGGGTTGTCTGGGAAGAAAAACAAGGGAGAAAGTAAACTTACTGTTATGCTCCATACTTAATTGAGTGAGGTACGAGACAAGACTGGGCTGGACTGGGCTGAACCTGAATGGAACCGACCGGGACTCTGTGTTGACTTTGGTTGACGGAAGAGAGGAATTTGTGGGCGGGCTAAACAACAAACATTGGCTGGGCTGGGGTGTTCGGATGCGCCGACGTCAATAACAATGAAACTGGAAGGGGAAAGGAGACCTCAAAAGAGTCGCGAGAAAGGAAAAAAAAGACCAGCAGAAGCTGAATAGAAAGAGACTCGTTTCAAAGATGCAGCGCAGGGAGCTGCTCAGTGCAAGTTTGGCGCGGCGCTGAGGGTAACAATTTGATGTTCCTGGAGCTGTTGTTGTCCTTTGTTTTGTCGTTGCGAGGTCAACGAGAAATGGATGGTCGGTGGTTCACTTCAGTTAGGTAATCTTGCTCGCAGGCCAGAGCGGGGACGATATCCACTTGTTCTATTGGCTGTCTCACCCAGCTCTCATTGGAAGGGTACGGTAAATTAGCCGAAATTCCTGCTATGATGAGAAACGAGATTTGACTGGCTGCAAATCATTGCTTCTTTTACGATGCTCTCGATCTGTGTTTTGAGGCTTGCAGCTGCTATGCCCTCCCCGGCCAAAGGTGCTCACCGCGAGAACTCGGATGTGTTCTCAGTTATGGAGGAGATCTTTGTTGCCCTTAACAGCCCATGATCGTCCACTGCAACGTGAACAGTCGTGGACAGAGACTGGTTCAACTTCGATTCAACTTCTTGGCAGAGGCCAGAGATTCAGTTGTCCAGGGGAGATGTGAGATGCGAAGCACATGCTCTGCATATCCTATGGGCACGAGATCACGATCAGAGTCACAATCCACCTCAAGGGAAACAAACGAGACAGATAGATACGCCTGGCCCCGGACAAACGTCGAGACATACATCTGCCTAAGCGAACGACACAAAGACGGTGAGTATCTTAGTGATATTAAGAGTCCAGATGATTACTGTACATATTCTTTCTTCTATCACGAACTTCTGCAAGCTGGCGGCAGTCCTTCCATACAAATACTATGACGTTGTACGGATACCTTGCTTGCTTACTCCGTACATCTGCCACAATTCATTGTGTCTTGAACCTATAGCATAACAATTTGTACCCACGTAGTATGTTAGATATTCTAGGAACCACTCATGATGGACACACACATATATATATATATCCATATTTCTACACGTTATTACTGCAGAATTCAATACTCCGAGGTTTATGCAAGCTTCCTCCGTCCCGCTGCATGTAGCCTCCAAACCGTTGAAGTTTGCTCCTCGAATGATGTAATTCCTCTCATGTGCTGTCGTTTTTGCTGTAGATACATGTGATAGTGCACAACGGCGCTAGGAAACAAAGTACTTACCTACACTGCGTCATACCTGTAATCGTCAAATCTGACGTACATTCAAAGATTGCTCAGTCTATCAGGAGATATGTATTTGTGACCAAAAATTGAAATAGTCAACTGCAAACACACAGTATTTATAATAAAACAAACTGATACAGTTTTCATACTAACGAGTAAAATTTTCGTCACCTGCACAACATCACAAGCCTCAGACGTCTTACTGATCAACTTAGCATTTCATCTCGCAGAAACCCCCGAACTTACAGGGTCACAAGCCATTGACAAACAGTCACTCTCGGTCATTGTCACTGATTGTCTCCGCGTCAATTTTCTTCCTGCTTCCCAGGTTCGCTAGGCCCTGTACCTCAGTGATTGGGTTCCATATCTTCCCCCCCTCTCAGCTGCAGCTAGCGCCGCGATAAAAGCTGCCCTCCTCTAGCCCATTCAACTCCTCTTACATATTGGACGCCAAGTTCGCTATTTCAATACACCACACAACCAACCCCTCCAACACCTTTTTTCAACTCTTTCACAGCATCACAACTTCTTTGACAAAACCACACATACACAAAATCAACCAAGACCAACAATGTCCGCCCAAGATAAGGCTCAGCAATACCTTGGTCAGCTCGACCGCGAGGTACGCATATCCCCTCACCCTGCGATTATAGCCGCCGCCTTGCGGTCGAGCACAAATTGCGCAACATTACCTTGCAAAATGCTGACAGTGATGCCATCCGTATAGCTCTCCAAGTACCCCGCCCTCAACAACCTCGAGAAGCAGACTGGTGTTCCCAAGGCCTATGCCGCCATCGGCTTCGGCGCTCTCTACTTCTTCCTCATTATTTTCAACCTCGGAGGCCAGCTTCTGACCAACCTGGCTGGTTTCGTCATTCCTGGCTACTACTCTCTTGGTGCTCTCTTCACCCACAACAAGGAGGATGATACTCAGTGGTTGACTGTACGTGGCCTTTTCCCTACCATCGCAGCTGATTCCGGCCTTTGCCGAGGCTTCCTACGATCACAAGCAGTCGCTAACTAGTTTTACAGTATTGGGTCGTCTTCTCTCTTTTCACCGTGATTGAGAGCTTCGTCCAGGTCGTCTACTGGTTCCCCTTCTACTTCGTCTTCAAGTTTATCTTCCTCCTCTGGCTCTCTCTCCCTGCCTTCCGGTAAGTTGCCATGCGGGTCTTGCTGCCCCGCTATCCGGAGGATTTGCTTCAAATACTGACAGAATCTGTAGGGGTGCTGAGCTCATCTTCCGATCTTTCCTGGTCCCTACGCTCGGCCGATACTTCCAGCAGACCGGTTCCACTGCCTCTGGCCTCCGTGCCAAGGCTGACGGCCTCGACAAGACCGAGTAAACGATCTCCAAGATTTAGCTTGATCGCCAAACTAACTCTTGCGAATTATCGCATGCCCAGGATCAAGCAATCTCGGTACTAGAGGAGCAGGAAATGGTTATTCATAGGACCTACTCAGCTTCAAAACCACGCTACGCAAATTGGAGGGAATGAGGAGGAGGACTGGCCAGTGTTAGGATTTATACCAGCTAGAGAAGCTGTATTGGACTGCAGGGTTGCTCGGAAAGACTCGTGTCGTGTGGATGACTTTGTGTGATGAATGAATGCACTAGAAATATCTTGTTTTGCTTTGAAAGATGCTCTTTATGGAGCTTCATGACAACACGTATTGCTGCTATACCGTTTGCTTACCCCACATCTATGGTTTTGCAATTGAATACCTATGATGGTATCGGGGATTTTATTCTATCAACATTCAACTGCAGCTGTCGCGTGCTCAGTTGCTCAGTGTCTCAGAATGTCAACATATATTACTATGCCACTAATCGTCAACTTCTCACCGGTCGCCAAGCTCCAAGCTTGTTGTTCTACGATCCAATCTTATCCGATCTGACCTGACTTGACCTACACTTGACGTAGTGGTATTAAGTAAGTTAGTGGCCACAGAAGGGCACTCATACCCGCACAACCGGTGATGCGTCTAATTAGGGTCACATGCTATACGCATAACTGCTTATATGGATAAGGCTGAATAACTGATTTTAGATTAAATATATAACTATTAT
>VYWZ01002006.1:0-24661 GCA_008711595.1 Fusarium xyrophilum
ATTGTAGCTAAGACTAAGGCATGTTGTGCAGCGACTGTATCCGCTGTGTGGGTCAGTTCCGGATATAACCTATAGATCTCAGCCTTTATCAATGCCTACAGATTCTCTATAGGATTCAGGTCAGGCGAATACAGTGGCCAGATCATCAGGTTAACCCCTAGCTCTTCAAGGAGCGCCTTAATGATGCGGGCTATATGTACAGAGGCGTTATCATACATGAAGATATCCCCGGGCTGTAGAAACCACGGTAAGATACAGCTATATAGCTCGTAGATACCGATGGCGTTGACATTGCCGACAAGAGGCACTAACGGCATACGCGATCTATAGCCAAAGGCGGCCCAGAATATCTGCCGCATAACACCCAGTCGCCTAGCCTCCTGAACATCTATCACTCCATTTAACTCGTCGCCAATCGATGCCCTGATATCGTATGGCCCAAGCGAGCCTTTTACATGCCTGTAGTGGCGTTAGAGCCACGCGTTTCTTCTGTATCCATTTCCTCTGATTCATCTCACATAGGAGGTATCATAAGGACCGCAGCTTTACAGTATGATCAACTGACTCTAGTAAATCCCTCATTGTTATGTGCGGATCGGTTATAACGGTATTATAAATCTGATCTCGTTGCTCCTCTATAAGCTTGCGTGGCGCGCCTGATCGCGGCCGGGATGCATTATCGGCTCCTCGCTGTGCCTCGCGGCATAAGGTTGTTTTAATCGTGCCAAGGGGGATTTCAGGGAACTGCTTCTTAATCTGTGAGTGCGTAAACCCTTGCCTACGTAATTCACATATACGAGACCGTAAAGAAGGGGATAATTCCTTGCCTCGAGGCATTGTTATGGTGTTGTGGTGTTGTGGTGTTGTGGTGTTGTGGTGTTGTGGTGTTGTGGTGTGTGTTGTAAGGAAGAAGAAGCTGCAGCCGAAAACGCGGTCCAAAACGGGTTAGAGGCGGGCCAGATACTTGCAGTTGGATTCATACTTTTTGCCCCCCACTGTACCAGCCTATCCGTATCTTGGCCCGAGATAACTATAGTCTGATTTGTTGCCTGTGATCATGGCGGTACCCCTCGCTCAGTGATAGGTGGCTTACTGCTAGTTCTTAGCTTTCGTAGGAGTGTGACAGCCCGAGGAGATAGCGACCCCCCCACCAGTGTGCTTGTAAACGTCGTAGAATGTGAGTAGGAACATGCGACGACTTGGCAGGTCAGCATTGAGATGTGATTGATTGCGATTGGTAAGCTGCGGATCATTTGTCTCGATGAGTCTGATGAGAAATTGGCAAATGTCAGTCCTGTGGTCGGCTTTTGTCAGCCAATTACAGGCACTCGAATGCACTATCAGAGCGTCGCGTCGGCCAGCATGGCCAAACCAATTACCGCACACCAGAGCCTTGGCCGGGATGAAGGGTCATGTGTTGGCAGTCCCAACTTGTCTTGTGGCGGAACTGAAAGGTCAGTTCAAGTATCGGGGGGGGACAACACCTTTGTCTTCTTTCATCTCCATCTCAAACCTTCATCATTATCTCGGCTCATGACTGAGATTATCCGGTTTCCTCACTATCAGCGCTAACAGTTCCTCGAGTAACACCATCACAATGTCGGCTGCCCAGGTTCTGTTCAACACTACGCCCCTCAACACCATACAAGTTGAGCCAAAGCGTAGGGGAAGTTGGGTTCCCACGCGGAGAAAGTCAGAATGCCCTCTCCAAATCACCATCGATCGAAATTTTGAGGCCAAGGTCTACACCTCGGGCTCGACCATCACTGGCACTGTATCATTCTCACCAAGCGCAGATCTAACCGTCGATGCGTTCGGGATAGTCTTCACAGGATCTGAAACAACGTTGGTTCAAATGTTTCACCAGTGCACCTTGCCTAAATCTGGACACAAGTTTCTTCAGCTTCGAATGCCAATCCCAGAAAGTGCTCCGCCGGCCGATGGAGTGCTTCAGGCTGGTCAAACCTACGAAGCCCCTTTCTCTTTCGTGATCCCCTATCAATTACCCAGTGCAGCTTGCAAGCATCGTAACCCAATCATTCGGGAGCGACATCTGCAGTTACCGCCAACCATTGGATCATGGGAGCATGATGACATGGCTGTCCATACCGTTGCTATCGACTACGGTGTTGATGCGCGAGCACTGCTCAAGACCGATAGGGGCAAATCCATGGTTCTCGAGAGAACTCATCCCGTAAAAGTCATGCCTCATCTTCCAGAGCAACCTCCTCTTCATATCCTACCAGGAAACCCGCGATTCACCATGACTCAAGAGAAGTCGATCCGAAAAGACATCCTCTCTTCTATGCTAGGCTACGTCAGGGCAACCACACGTCAACCAGGTGCCGTCATCATCTCAGCCGACAGTCTTCAACCGTCAGAATGCTCACTCAATATCGATCTCGAGTTCTGGCCAACTTCCAAGAAAGCGACTCCACCCGAGATGTACGTAAAGTCAGCGACCATCAAAGCATCAACATACTACTCTACAGGGCATCTTAGCTTTCTACCAGATCAACACAACTTCCCCAGCGCGATGCCTAATCCCATCTTGCGCTTTGTGTTCGATGAGAGCGCAACAGTCACCAAGTCTCCCGCGCCTCACTGGGAACAGACAATCAGCTTCAATGTCAGCACCGAGCTCGCGCAGAGGCTCAAAGAACTCTATCATGGGCGATGAGCCTCCCCGCACGGCTTCCAGACGAGGTTCGAAGAGTAGTGATATCATCAAGGCTGAAGCGCCTCGACATACAGCAACTTTGCCTGTTTCCATCGAGCTGCCGAGCCCTGATAGCAAGATCTTGCTTCCGACCTTTTACTCCTGCCTCATCAGCCGGACCTACATAGCTAGAAATTGTTTTGGCTTCGAGACCGCATGGTTCCAGCTTCAAGTTACGACTGCCGTTGCAGAGTGCTGTCGGAGGACATCACGAGACGGGTATCAACCACGTGCCAACCTATGTGAGTTTTCACCAAGTCAATATGCCAAGGCGATTGAACTAATAAGGGAATAGGAACAGGTTCAGACAGGACAGGATCTATACGATGCACTCCCGACTTACGATACCGTTATCTATGGTCTTTTCTTCCTCTCTTCGTGATTTGCTTACCGACTATGAAGTATCCTTTGGCGGTGGGATTCGAGTCAGAAACTTGTTGCTTAGTAGCTTTATACCCAAATATTTTAGTTTAGTTTAATTTGACATCATTACTATCAGTATTCTGTGTACTCTATCTGCAACCCACTGCATCCTGTCACACCTCTCCTGGTGCCTGGTCAAATCTCAGTCTGGGGCTTCAACCATCGCAGAGACCACAAGGCGCGCACAGCTTGTCCAGTCATGACTCATCTACATTGAGCTCGCCATCGATAACCTTCCAGATGAACCTATCCTTATCATCTAATCGACAATTGTCACCATTCCGGTACCCAGACCATGGTACATGCGCTTGTGGTGTTGTACTCCCTCTTGTGGATGATAATCATGACTCTTGAAAAATGTAGCCCTGGACCAGCTGAGACAGCCCTATAAGTGAAGTTACCAATAGCTCAGCGGTAACAGAAAAGATATAGAATCACGAGCGACGGTGAAGTATACCACAGCTTCCAGACACGGCCAGGTGGTATCAGAAGGGGATAAGACTAGGTAACAATGCCTTGAATGTCTAACCTAGTATTATTCCAGTTATCATCATGCTCTGGTACTTCGTCGGATTGTTCTTACCATCCCGATTCCTTCACCTAGATAATCCATCCTATTAGACGCCATTAATTCTCACTGTTGTTGCGGTAAGGCTGGTTTTCTTCCACAAATACCTGCTGTATGACCGGCACAGTCGGCTTCGGCTCAAGTCGATGGGACCCCGAAGTCAGCATTGGTATAGACCTCAAGGAATCTCTGAAGCCGCCACCTGGTCCTTCGGTATCGTCTCGGCTTCTTCTTCCCATCCTGAAAGCTAAGATGATGACTCCGACAACTAGTGCCACGCCTGCGATCGAGCCGACGGCAGCACCAGCGATAACACTTCCGCTAGGCCCACCACCGCTTTTGGTCCCTCCATCGGTAGAACTCTCTTCTTCTTCTTCTTCTTCTTCTTTTTCTTCTTCTTCTTCTTCTTCTTCTGGTTCCGATGTACTTGACGGCGATGTGACGGATGAGCTTGTCTCTATCTGCCTGGACGATTCGCTAACGGCCTCAGTGGTCGATGACTCGCTTGTAGTTGTCGTGCTTCCGGTCGTGGTGTCCCCTATAATTCCAACGAAGTGAGTCCTCTTTTCGAATATCCCAGTATACTGCAATACTCACAGTTTTTCGGATCCTCGAAGGATAAGGTGCTGATACCGGTTGAAACACCGATGGAGTCATCGCAGCTGACCAGCCATCGAAGACCTTCCAAATCATCATGGTTCTCGTACAACATGACGGCCACGCAATCGCCGTTGCTATTTAAGGATGTAAGTATGTGCTTGGCCGTTATACATGAGCCGCGGTCCATGGATTATTACCAAATCATCGAGGACGAATAGCCAGAGCCGCTTTCTGTCCGGTGGGTAAAGGTAAACAGCGCCGTACTCCCATCACAGTATGTGCCGACTCGCCATTCGAAACTACTACCCGCCTAGACAGTGAACCAGTCGCAGTGAGCGTACGTATCTGTGTCACCAAGCAAGGTATGAGTCATACGGAAGGATGCTGGACTCGGGCAGCTGAATGTTTCGGCTGCGAAGCTTTTGGTTACTTGATGTCATTGGGGCGTTTAGAGGGAAGAGATACTTGTTCCGTCTGTGACCGTGTAGCCGATTATCGAGTCACATTGAACAGGCACGATATGACTATGGAGATATAGCAAGAGAAAGACAAGAGTTTTGTTGAGTTAGTCCATGTTGAAAAGCGGTTTCTCGCAAGATTTGGATCAAGAGAAACAAGGCTCTCGGGTTTGAGCAGAGGGGGGATCCTTAAACTCATGTATCCTTTGAATCATCCTATGATCCTACCAGTGACCCCTATCACAATTTTCATGACGCGGTGGCGTTGGATAGCTCAATTTGAATGTGCAATATTCTTCAGCTCCTGTTCCGAGGATCGATAGCCATTGGCGATGAGATTCTTGGCGCTGCAGGCTGTCACAGCCTGCTCTTGTTCTGCCCCGAACCAGAACCCGGGCCAGGGGAGGAAAGAAACCTCAGTAGATTTGTCCTAAATGATAGAAAGATTTAGCCAATAATGTATGAACTTAGGCTAGGTGTAGTGCACCTTTTACTAAGTTTATCTTTACACCTTAGTTATATCGAAGTCTGATGTTTTCTTGATCCCCGGAGGCCGGGGAGCACCAACAGGGCTGCATGTTTCACCACGGAGGAAAAGCAATCTTGGCCATTCCAGAAGAAAACAACGAATCTAAGGCGTGGTAAGTGTATGAAAAAATTGACCTCCTTGACCCGCGGCCTTTGTCAACTCTGGTGTATGGTCTTGATTGAGGTTGAAGAAGAAGCCTGATGTATGCACCATCTCTGTCCGGTTGTCTCAAACAAGAAATTCAGTCAGACAAGGCGGAGTGTATCACATTCATAGACTTGTTTGCTCATGTTTTACGCGAAACCAAGCCGTGTGACCCTTGTGACAGACCAATTCACAGTTCGGTCCCGCGGGATCAGCTCTAGCGACAATCCGAGTTCAGCGAAGTATGTGACACCGAAAGCCTCATATTCCAGTTATTTCAAGCCCGCCATCAAATCGTAGCTTAGAACTGATCAACGGAGTTGGGTGTGTCGGCTCGCCGAAATCCTGGAGTTGCATCACTTAACTCCGCTTAAATCCATGCTGATAGCATCTATTCTCCGAACATCTCAGACTGAATCATCACAGTAAGCGGGCCTGGCTATGACGATCTCCAAGTTTCATTCCACCTTTTTGTTGATAAACTGAATGGTTTCCCGTCTGTCAAAGGTGTAGAAATCGGCTATTCAAACGTGTATTGGGCTCGTCGTTGTACCGTCATCCAACACTAATAAGCATGACCTCAACAACATTCTCTCAGTTTGATGGCGACACAGAGGGCCTTGAGGTCGCTTAAGCCTTCTCTACACAAGTTACTGGGAAGGTTGTGCTGGTCACTGGAGTGAATCGAGGCGGGATCGGTTACTCAACAGCCGGAGCTTTGGTACCTACGTGAGAAATATGCCCCCGGATTCATGAAGCCCCGATAAGCCAACCAGAACCCCGTTGTAGGTATCGCAGGGGCCGTCACATCTCATGATTACCGGCCGATCTCGCACCAAGCTCCAAGAAAGCACCGACGTGATGAAGAGTCTCTACCCTCAGGCCAACTACGTCATCCTCCAGCCCGATCTCTCGAGCCAACAGTCGGTTCGCGCCGCCGCTGCCGAACTTCTCAGTCGAGATGACATTCCGAGGGTCGACCGGCCATCAACAACGCTGGGGCCGAGTTTCTCCTAGAAAGCTCGCTCAGCCCAGAGAAGATTGGGATGCATTTCGCAACCAATCACATTGGCCACTTCCTTTTCACCAGCCTCACTTTACCCAAAGCTGATCAAGGCCGCTGAGGAGCGCTTCAGAGGCTCAAGTCGTATCATCAATGTGTCTAGTGGATCGCCGAAGTGGGCGTACATGAGATGGAGTGACATCAACTTTGAGAAGCAGAACAAGGACCTGCCGGAAGAAGAAAGGCCGAACTACGAGGTCCATAGGGCATGGGGGTCTCCTGATGTCGAAGAGCTGAGCTATATCCCTTTGGCGGCGTATGACCAGAGCAAAGTCGCAAACGTACTCTTCAGTATCGGGGCAAACAAGCGATGGTACGAGCGTTACGGAATCCCGTCCCTAGCGGTTCTTCCAGGATGGATTGAGACCGAGCTCAGCAGACATATGCCATCTAAAGCTCGCGAGGCAATTGTGAAGGTCGGAAACGAGAGGGGGGTCAAGTACAAGACTCTTCAGCCTTCAGGCCGGGGCGTCAACCACTGTTATTGTGGCCCTGGATCCCAAACTCGGGCCAGGTGAGAAAAGAGAGGGCAGGGAGAATTACGATGTATTTTTGAAAGACTGTCAGATTTGTAGCGATGCGCATCCTAAGGCTGAGTCTAACGAAGAGGCGGACAAGCTTTGGGAGCTGTCAGAGAAAGTGATCAGTGGAGATTCTTTAGCAATATCCAACATTTATCCAACAAGTCACAGGTTATTCACAAGATGCATATATCTTTGTGTTGACTCGGACATTGATCTCATGGGGGTATATACATATTTCCAAGGAAATAGCTATGACCATTCCGATTCTAGGCCCTTCCCTCATGCGCTTCGCTTCTCTGAAAGGCGTGGCTGAATGCGCACTTTGAAATCCAACGGCTTAACGAACCAATAGCTCTGAGTATGCCAATTCTGATGTCGTAACGACGAATCGAGGCTGAAGTCAAAATCGCGGATAATTCGTGGGATCAGCTTCGACATCTCGAGCATTGAGACATGTCGGCCGATGCAGTTTCGTGAACCTAGTCCGAACTAAAATGGCCGTCCGTCAGTGATATGATGAATCATTAGCAGAGGGAGTCCCACAGGCATATAGTAACGGTTCATCATGGAGAGCCTTTCGCTTTCGGCCGTGAGCCACCTGTCGGGGTTGAAGGAGTTCGCATCTTGGCCAAACACTCGAGTATGACGATGCGCTACCCATGTGTTGATTCCAACAACAGTCTATCTCATTCGTCAGCAGCACGCTCAGACTTTTCGAGCTTGATCAAACGAACTTACTCCTTCTGGGAAGAATCGTCCGCATATCGTTGCGCCGCCCTCGGGAACAACCCTCTCGAGTGGGAGACCAGTGGCGGGATGCATCCGTAGCGCCTCCTTGATGACAGCTTGGCAATAGACCATCTGCTGACTTTCCTTAAGGGTGGGAGATCTCGACAATGCTCCACGTGTCGTCAAGTCATCAATCTCGGCCCTTAACCTGTGCAAGCAATCCGGGTTCTTCAGTGAATAGTACAGAACAGCTGAGAGACCGATGGCAGTTGTGTCAGATCCTGCCACCATGTTTGATGTACATCCCATGAGGACATGATACTGAGTAAAGATATCTGGCGAGGCAGCATGCTTGGCCAGAAACTTGGTGAGAAAGTCTTCCATCGCGACCTCGCTCTCCGCGGCGACGGGCTTGGGAGCTACCTGCGCCTGACGGATTCTCTCGTTTGTAAAGTTCAAGATGTATGCTCGTCCTGTTCCCTTTCCTCCGGCTAGCCAGTTCCTGATCTTGAAGAGGTACTTGTGCAGACTTGGGAAAATCCCGACCAGGGTCGCATAGCCCAAGTGGTCCTCCAAAGCACCGATGACATTGCCGACATCGTCTCCACTGTCTAGGAAGCCGAATCGCTTTGCATATGTGATCAGACCGATGACGTCGAATGCGTAGCACTGGAACCAGTGTCGCATGTCGATAGGTAGATGAGTCGAGGTGCTGGACATCTCGGACAGACGTTGGGCAAAGATATCGGCACAGTCATCGACGAAGGGCTCGTAGTGAACAAGTGACGACATTGCGTACATCGCTTGATATAGCTTTCGGTTCTGGTTGTGGCGTTTGACTGATTGATCGCTGAAGAGGGCCCATGTACCGGGACTTGCCCAGGCCGAGTACCACGATGACTTCGGGAAGTGAGTGCTCAGGCCGTAGATTGTCTTTGCTGCCTCGGGATCGTTGAAGCTATATCGGTTGGGCCCATATCGTACAATCGTTCCTGGGACAGAGCATTCAGTGGATGTTTCTCAGGGCATTGGCGGCCGAATTTACCGTATCTCTTGTGCAGATCCAGGTTTACGTCCTGGAATGAGCCCTTCCAGACTTTCCAGAAGTACCAGCCATCTGTGAATCGGGCGAGGGTAGGCCCCAGCACAGCCCGTAGTGGAGAGCGGAAAGATTGGACAATGAACCGCAGGAGCAGTGCGAGAACCACCGCCGGGATAGCAAGCACCGCCAAGGGGGAGGTCATCTCGAGGTATCGCCAGCGTCAAGAGACTCGAGGCTCGCTGGGAATGAGGTTTCTGCTTGAGCCTGGACTTGTCGAGGTTTTATAGCGCACGTTCGACTTGCCGATGCGTACTCCCGAGGCTTGAAGAGGGATCGTATCCAATTACGTGAGATACACCCTATCAGCTCAAGTCCAAAGTGTCAGCATGTTTGTTTGTTGTCCCCCGAGGTCTCTGAACCTATTTACCCCGCTACCCCAGAGTTCTTACGTCAATCCTGGGGAAGATAGATCGACGCCTCGGCCGAAGTTCGGGTTGCGCAAGTGGGCGTTCTGATGAGTAGATAGGGTATATTCAAATCAAGTTTGCCCATTGGGGTTAGCTGAGTGTTAGACAGCATCTTGTCTGAGCTATGGAGAGAAGCTCGGACGACACGGCCCACCGAGACAGGTGGTGTATCCGGATTGCCGATGAGTCGATGACACACCCCCTGTATCGACGATCGGGTTGTGGATATTCCTCCCGATGCACCTCTACAGCCAGTCAAATCAACAGCTGGATGGGCAAACATTCGAGGCAAGGTAACAGTAGCCGTTCTCCACGTAGGAAAGCTACAGCCATTGCGAAATGCGAGGTCAAGATCTCGATTCTAACGTATCGGTAGGGTAGCCCACCATGGATCAACCGACAACCAAAGTCACCTTTCATCTTGAAGGGAGTCGGGCGTTGCCAAAAAAAGGCTCAGACAAAGGTACTATTTCTCTGGCAACTCCTTCACCAAGTCAGATTGGCATGAGCTCGAAGAGCCAGGGCAGTGTCGCATGTCAGACGTTAAAGCGGTATAGCTAGTCGCTCATGAGTCACGTCGTGCCATGTTTCGTTTCAATAACAATCATGATCACAACATGAGGAAACGAGCCAACCATCACAAGGGTTTTCTCTTCTTCGAGCTTCGGTTATTTAATTACCCAAGGCCAAGTGAAAAGTGCAAAGTGGTACATTCATTCATCCACTTACTTTGTCCACTCTTTTTCACCTTTGTCTTCTCAATCTCAACCTCTGGCTACTGAAGCCTTGAGTAGAAGTCACTTACTATCGACATGAGGTTTACCAATCCCAAGTCTCTGGTCGTGTTTACAGCACTTCTCTTGTTGGCTAGATGCCTCTCTATCATGGAAACATCCAGTGGTGTGATGCAGTGGCTTCCGCCATTTTCAATGGGTCAGGTCTCACGGTCTTTGGGTGTTAACTCGCTCTGTGGAATGAGCATGGAAACATTCGCCGATGGACCATCCCGTCTCGGGAGTGGAGGCATGCTGACCAGCGGAAAAGCAACAGGAGCCTACACCTAGGGGGGTGACCGAGACGTCGATACTGGTGTTGGAACTGGTTACGATGGGGGTTTGTACCTCGGGTACCCAGAGCATCAATGCTTTAATTTTCACCTGTAACTTGAGCCTGGGTTTAACGGTGTCCGTACAGAATTCGTCTTTGCTATACACAGGAAGCTCCAAGGTACAAGCTCATCGCTTGACGATTAAACTTCATTCTTCTAACACTATACGTAGCACCCATGCCAATGTGGGTGCTATATTCATCCTTGATGTAACCGTTGGCGCCCCGGTTCAATACGCCTTTGATACTAATGGGAATCAAATCAACGCCTTGTCTCCTTTCCTACTCACAACGGATGCCATAGTCCCGCCAGACAGTATCATGGGGTATACACGATGCTCACCACCGCTTGTGAGGACAATAATAGCTACTAGCGGTACCGTGGTCGTGGTGTTATCCGTCTATGATGTTGGAGACGCGTTGAATGACTCTGGTGTCCTTCTCCGAGCAGAGGGCTGTATTGACTGCGACTTTGGATCTGACAAAGTTGAGATCAACTACGTGTACGCAACAACGACACTCCCTCCTGGGGAGCAGCCTTACACTTCTGATATTCCTGCGTCGAGGACTGACTCAGGTACTTTTGTTGTTTTCGTGGAACCTATCGGAGTTACCACTGCTTCATGTGAGGCCACCACAACAGCTGATGACACAACCACGACTGGTGAGGCAACCACTACAACTCGGAAAGTGACTAGCACCACCACTGCTGAACCGACAACTACGACAACGGATGGTATTACGGCCACAAGTATTGGAGTAGCAACAACCACGGTGGTGCCTACGACAACCCCCGAGACCACAACCATCGCTATTGACGAGCTCACCACTACGGAGCTGGTTTCAACAACTGAAAAGACAACCTCGGTATACTTTGGGGCTACCACCACCATGGCTGATGGTACGGCTGGGTCGGTTTCCACCACAGAGCAATAACGACCGCTGAACGATCCACGACTGTCATCGCTAGCCAATTGGAAACACTGATGACTGATGAGGTGCTGACTTGTACTGTAGAAATGACAACGCCCACACTAGCTGAGTCTCTATCGTCTGCCGATGTTGAGCCAGCTTTGACCACAATCAGTGAGGCTGCATCAACCAGCGTTGATCAGGGACCTATTCTTGCTTCAGACACAACAACCAGCGAGTCTATCGTGCTGACTACGGACAGAATGATTGAGTCTACTACGGCAAGCAAATCTGAGTCTAGCTCTGTCATCCCTGAGATGTTTACCGAGTCTACGGCCTCCTCAATCATCAGCACCGTTTTCCCTTCGTCTTCGTCTGAGAGTACCTCTTTCATGGGGGAGGCCACGAGTAGGAATTTATGGTCGGTAAGTCAACATCAAAGAACCATCTATTTCCCAGCACTGACCAACTGAATAGATCTTGTTATGCGTCAGACTCGATTGACTCAACTAGCCTGGTGCTGAACGGCCGATGTGACATTCCCTGTCCTTGTGATAACAGCCCTTTCTGTGGTGGTCTTGTTGTAACCTCTTCCGAGCGTCGCTGGGATGGCCCACGTAAAGCGCTGGATAGGCGAGCTGCACCAGCCAATATCTGCTTGACCCTGTACACTCTGGATGACGAGCCTGCTTCACCCCAGTGAGACCAGCACGGAGGGTGAAATCCCAGTCAGCACGCGGACTAGCGTAATAGACATTCCCACTGATGCTACCTCCTCTAGGCTGGTAGCCACTGTCACGGGATGTCTTGACTGAGCCTGTTATTCTTCAGCCAGTTGAGACAGTGATCGACTCTCTTTCCCAGCTGGGCAAGACACTGGTCGAGACCACGGTTACTACAGTCATTTACACTATCACCGCCCCAAACAACCCCTCGGCCATGACTGCGACCGAGTACTGCGCTACTTTTTCTTGTGAACCTTGCAGTCGTTGCGTTCACATGCCTTCAGATTTGACACTTCCCTTATGATGATGGCGCCAAGAACGCGCCGGGGTCCTGCTACGACATTTGAGAGATACGGGAGTTTCATGTACATAATCTATTCGCCCAGACGTTTTGCATATAGTTCAGATTTTAATGACATTATGGGGTTGCCGCCATATGTATTAGCCCCGGCTTCCAGCTGGTGGTGCCATGAGTGCGCGTCCAGGCGAAGCATTTGTCCCCCATCCCCCATCAGAGCACGTTTTTCCAGAGCTCCTTGGCACTTCCATGATGCCCTGCAGCCACCTTGTGCTGCACTCTCTCCTGAAAGCTTGTAAGTGCCTTCTTAGCTTCTCTCCCATTTCTCTCTCGTGGCTGACTGTAAATCCGGAGAAGCTTGTATTCCTCTCTTCGCTCCACGCCGCACGGTATCGTATTGCCACTCTAACGGCCCGAGGCGATCAGATTCGCATGAAGCCTAAGATACGCCATAGAAAGAGAAAGCGTCCCATTCCATTTTCCAATATGAGAGTCGACTGCTAAAATCCAGAACCTGTCTTTCAAGACTTGAGAGCTTTTCTTCATCCTCCTTGAGCTCGGCTTCCAGCTCAACCTTGATCCTCTCTTGCGCTTGAATGTGAGGGTATTGTTTGGTGCGTTTCAAATTTGACGGTCCAGCCCCGCATTCATATATCTCCATCATTTCGAACCCCGCTGTGAAGATCTCGTCCTCAAGAACTCGCACAGCTTCTTGTTTCTGTTGCACCCTTCGCTTTTGGATTCTCACTTGTTTCTCGGCGGTGGCTACGCAAGACTTGAACTGCCGAATGAACTGCTCTACTTGATATCTATCGGCCCCCATTGTCTTCGGGAAGGGTGTCGTTTCCTCATACGTGGATTTTCTTGTTCTCACTGAAGTGAGAACCGGAGGGATATATGGTCTTGTTTGCCGTTCGTACTCTATGTCATAGACTCGTCGTTTTCTCAAGTCTGATAGTGTAGAGTATGCATCGTTGAGCTTCCAACTGCTTAGTATACACAGTTACACACTGGGTAAGTTGGTAATCACAAACATTTTGGAAGTTCAAAGTGGCTTGGCCATCCTCGTGATTCTTATCTGGATGTATCGTCTTGGCCAGTTGTCGATAAGCCGTCTTGATCTCATCTTTATTCGCTGTACGAGGCAGCTGTAATATGTTGTAGTAGTCAACAAAATCCATTCTGAGCAAAGTGTTTTGAGACCGCAGAGAATGTTGGGTGGTGAGGAGAAGTAGTGGGCTTTTGGAGTTTTCTAAAGTCTTGAAGAAAAGTCAATTGGGCTTGTGCTTTTTACAAGGCCTGTGATAAGGTTGAGAGAAAGAGGCTTCAGCCCCAACATAAAGGTAAAGACCACAAATTCACATAAACACAAAAGCAACCTTCAACAAGTACCTCTCACCATAGCTTAGAGCGTCAAGGTATATCATATTTTGTTCCTATGGCCTGTGTAAATTGCTTCAAGTGTCAACTTGTAGCTTACGATTCCACCTCTCAGAGGCTTTTCCTCCACCACTGTGCTTGATGTATTTGGGCCAAGTCTTATAAATTTCACCTGGCAAGGGCTTACCCATATTGTCTGCCTCTGGCCGAGTGGAGGCCCGAGGCGGGAATGCTCCATGTATTCATATGCCACTGTGATTGTCATGACTCATACATTGAAGGGAATCACGCGTCGACGAACGCGCGTCTTTTCATACTGGAGAAAATTCTCTCTCGCGCTATCCTGAACTTTAGTAGGTTCAACTTGTTATGGGGATCTCAGTGATAAGATGATTACTTGTTTGTGTGATCTAAAACTGATTTACGGACTAAGATATTAAACATTATGATACGAACCAAACAAACACAAAGCTTGAGCCATTGCCGTAGACGTAGTATCCGACTTGCATAATGCACGAGGTATGACCGGGCTCTTTAACGTACTGGCAAAATAAAAGTACGAGTCGTTGTTGGTCGATCGAGGGGCAGAGATGGCCATGCAAGACAAGGGCAAAAAAGTCATAAAACAAAGCATAAAATCCAAGAAATGAAAGATTCAGAATCCGAACAATTAACGACGTTTCCCAGTCATGCCATATCAATCGCCCAAAGTTCATCTCGATCTCGTCTTTCCCATTCCCATCGGTAAACATTAAACAACCTCCAGAAGCAACAATTCGCCCAAAGCACGCAAACCACCAGAACCGCAACAACAAACGGTGGTTCACAGCAGAAAAGAACCCCACAGTTTAGGATGTCCCCTGGAAACCTCTCTCTTGGCTCCGTTGCTCAACAGAAACTCCTGCCAGTTTCCCTCCCACCGTTCCCTATCCCTCCTTTTCTGCTCAATCTTGCAGTCATTCTTCGCATCTTCTCGTTTCTTCTCCTCCCGGAGCCATTTCTGGTATTCCTTATGAGCCTCCACACTCTTCCACTGGATCCTCGGTTCAAACTTCGCCTGAAGCTTCGCTAGCCTCGCCTCATACTTGGCAATCAACGCGGTATCCAAAGGAATCTGGACTTCGAGGAGTTTGGTACGTATCTGGTCAATCTGGCGCTCGCGTTGTTTCTCGTGATCGAACTGCTCATTCAATCGCCGACGTAGCGATCTGAACCAGCCGAGCTTGGCTTTCGAGCTGTAGAAGTCTATTTTCTCGAGATCGCGAGTATTGGTGTCGAGCCGATTCCTCAGAGTGTGGAGACAGCGTTCATAGCATTCGATTTGGCAGAGAAGTTTGAGCGCTTTACGGTCGAGGTAGAAACCAGTCATCCTGGACCATAAGTAGGACTCACGTCGTGCAACGGGTGGTGACACTGGTGAGTGATTGTACGACATCCCCGGTCTGGGGAGGCTAGGCCGCTGGGACCTGAGAGAATGATTTGAGTAACGGCAGCCGATATGCTTTGATGTGCCGAAGAGGAGAGAATTTATTTCAAGCGCATTGAGTTGGAAGCGGTGCCAAATTCCCCCAAACGTAGAGCGAAGTTGAGCTTTTCTCATGTTCGGCCGAGGGCTATCAGCCACCACGTCTGTTGGTCGGCCAAAAACGAATATACTGTCATCACAGCGGTAAACTCATGCGTCGTTGGTGTCACTATTTAGCAGCTTTGATTCCCGGTTCCTCCATGGGTATACAATCTTCACAATGGTACAAGTCTAACATACACAGCAATTTCAGACTCTTTGTCTATCTGATCCAGCCCTTGGGACCTCCCCATGTTCCCTTGACCATGTAGTTCTTGTAAACCCAGGGGAAGAAGTCCTTCTTCAAGTGGTAGAACGAGCGGCGGGGAACGGCTTGGTCAATGCCGAGAATCTCTCCGAAAGTCTCCTTGGGAACGCCACCATACTTAAACTCGGCGAGCATCACCTTGCCGTATTCTGTGAGGAGAGGGCATGAGGTGTAGCCATCATAGGCGGGCTCGGGCTCCTGGCCATCAAGGGCACGGAGTAGATTGCTGACGAGGACGGGGGCCTCGGAGGTCACGGCGGCGGCGGTCTTGGAGGTAGGAAGGCTTGAAGCATCACCAGCGGACCAAACGTTGGCGAACTTGTTGTGGCGGAGTGTGTTGTCGTTGACGTCAACGTAGCCAGCCTCGTTGGCGAGAGCGCTCTTCTTGACGAAATCATGAGGTCCCATCTTGGGAACGACGTGCAGGAAGTCAAACGGCTTGGTGACCTTGTTCTCGCCATTGGCAAAGATAGCGTTGTTACCCTCAACAGCAACAAGATCGTGCTGGAAAAGACCCTCAACACCACGCTCTTGTCGCAGCTTCTCAAGCTCGGTGCTGTACTTGGCAACACCGAACATGACGGGAAGGCCGGTGGCGAAAGTGATCTTGATAGGAGAGCCGGAGGGGTTCTCGAGGTCATAGAGACCAGTCTGCTTCCAGTGGTCGAGGGCAAGCCACATGGACTTTTGGGGAGCACCGGCGCACTTGATGACGCCGGCGGGCTGGGTGAAGACGGCGTTACCCTTCTGGAGGCGCTGGATGTTGGGGAAGACCTTGTCGCAGTAATCGTAGCCGTAAATGGAAGAGACAGGGCCGTTGCGCTGGGCGAGAGCTTCGGGGAGGCCCTTGATGCTGTCGTAGTTTATCTTGATACCGGGCGCAACAACGAGGTGCTCATAGTTGACCTTGTCGCCAGTTCCAAGAGTGATTCTGTTGTCCTCAGGAGTGAGAGCATCGACGCTGACGTTGTAGAACTTGAGCTTGGCGTCAATAAGCTCGGGCATGGACATTTTCAACTCCTGCTTGGTCTTGAGTCCAGCACCGACAAGTGTCCATCCAGGTTGGTAATGGTGCCACTGGGCAGGATCAACCACAGCGATATCCTCACCGGCGAATCGGCCGCTCCGGAGAAGTTGATGGCTGATGGCGAGACCAGCAGAGCCTCCTCCAACGACAACAACCTTGTGACTTCGGCTAGCAGACGTCACGGCCGCAGCGGTAGCGAGACTTCGCCGAGACTGGGCAAAGGCTGCAGATCGAACTGCCAGTGTCACGCGACTCGAAAGCATTCTGAGTTTTTGAGCTTCCTCTCCAAAAGGAAGAGCGAAGCCGAAATGCGAGAAAAGGCTCAAGCTGAAGAGTGAACACGCCAGAAAAAGTACAATTGGAGCGACGTACTGTACGTACCCACCAGCGTACAACGCTTCTCTGTTTTGGGGCCTGTCAAGGGCGGGTTATGGTTTGTCCGGGGCGGGAGCTGACCAGCCGAGGATAAGTCTCAATTGCGTGATTCAGGGATAAAGTGATTGCCGCCCATGGTCCGAAATTAGAGCCCGATGGCCCAACTGTGCTCTCTGGAACGGCGACTCCCGGGCATAACTAAGCTGAGACGGATATCGCAAGCCTGCATTCCCAATGAATATGGATGGACATGAGTCATGCTTCTGCCTCCCGAGACACCAAAACCTAAATGCGGCGAGAGCTCAGTCAGTAGCTTCACATTGACTTCAGGTGATGGAGTGATTGATGTGTGTCAAGGTGTGATAGCATCAGACACTAACTAATAACAGCTAACTTACCCTTCCCGAATCATCCAAGTTTATTCTATACACAGCGGCGCAGTATTCTTGGTTGTGAATTTACCCCAAACCTCCATCAACCAAATGCATTGCCTACCAAGCATTTCTGTCCGCTGAATATGTATATCGGCGTCTGAAACTTCAATATACAGAGCTATATCAATATTTGGCCCCGGCTATGACACAAGCTATGTCGTGTGCACATGGTCGGCGACCAAAATCTAGTCCCCGATGACGGGGATGGAAACCCAAACCACGATGGACAAGGATCACCACCCACCACTGGGAAGAATCGGTGACTTTTTTAATCCATTCTCATCGTATACTCGGAACAAGTGTAGACTACATGCTCATATCATCTTCGGCAATTCGCAGGTTTGCACCGACCCCTGCTAGTTATCTAGCACTGGCCGCAGTACCCTCAGTCTCTTCTTTGAGAAAGCTGGCACTGTCACCCACCACGAAAACACCACGTGTACGGTGTGCTTGTCTCTCGAAACTCATTCTCTACCAGATTCTCCCTTCAAATGTCACTTTCAGATCTAATTGTTCTGCGAAAGGTTCACTGGTAACCTTTCTAGGTTTATGCGCTATTATTAGGCCGTACGCTGAGTCTGCCCTTTCGGCGAATTACAGCCACTGAGATTTCAGAACTCTCTAGCGTTTTGGTTGGTCTGTCGTCTGTTTTGAAGCCAGCGTTCTTGGTCCCTGATATTTGCGGATGGCGCTCAATTTTTGAAAGGCCGTTGGTTAAGAAGGTTATATCGGGACTGAACTGGCGGGCGAGATGAGCTGGCAGCACTGCCGTCTCAATCGAGCTTGGAGAGTCAGTTGTGACGAGGACAGCAGCCCGGGTAGTCGACGCTTTGCTAACATCGAAGCCTTGTGAGACGTCGAAACTGTCTAACGAGTTGGAATTCGAAGTTTCGTGGTCCTTCTAAACGGGGTTTACATCTTCTTCCCCCAAGCATCTTCACATCCTGGTATATCTGGAAGAACATCATGGCTTTTCCTAGCCAATATCACCTTTCTTCCTTTCAAAGTCGACCGGTAACTTCCTCCACTTCGAAAACCATACCCTTCTCACGAACAGAGGCGGCTGTCGCGCGGCTGAACATGATAGTCTTGAACTTGGCTTTGATCTCGGCTCTAGTCTCGTCCTGGATCGATTTTGAGATGTTATGGCTTATCATCTCATGGACTCTGCTGTCTTGATCGTCGACGTCGAAGACGATGGCACTCCTTCACGCACGGCCAAGAGCCAAAGCCGCTGAGAGACCAGCTGTCCCTCTCCCAGTTATCAGAACATATAGGACATCGCGAAGGAAATGAGGCTCGATGTAATGTATGCTGACCAAGTGAGGCATCTAGGGGCAGGGTGCTTGAGCTCAAGATAAAGTCATATTGTGTAGAAAAAGGAGAAGGGATGGAGAAGGACCGGGAAAGGCTATATGCATTGGTCTCCAAGGAGAGATAAGCAGATACTTTTGCCTCTCGGATGGACAGTTTCTGGCCCTGTTATTGGGCTGCATACGGCCATAGGGAGCTGGTGTCAGATCCCAAGGGTCGACTTTCTGACGAAGGAATCTTAGCGCTTCGTGTGATGATGTGAGACTCACCATCTGTCATGTTTATAGGTTACTGGAAATGAGGTTTAGGCAACCAGGTCGGACGCTTTTAACCAGCTTATGGGCTTTTCACATCCACTGCGGATAAGAAACTGACAATACTCGATTGAACCCTGGTTTAGGCTGAAGGATGTATCCTTGTAATGCCTGTTAGTACTTGGCGCTCTCAGCACCAACAGCATTCCTGTGTGACGATCAGGTTTTACACGGAAGTGAGCACGAGAACGGGAGTGTAAAATATCTTCCACGAGATAAAGTAAGATTACTATAGGGGAGACCATTTCTTCCATGTCGGCGATCCCTTCAGAGAAGAGAATTGGCACTGATACCAGGCTTATCGGGACCATAGAGTTCATGACACTTCCACTTTAGAGCTTCTATAGACTCTTTAGCCTTGTGAAGTATCTTCATGCAAAATGGCTCCTCTTCCGACTGGTGATACTGATGACGACAATCCTGATGCGGCGGCACTGCATGCCACTGAGCCTGCCGTCTTTCGAGACGGTTCAAAACACCCCACAAACACTCTTCTTCCCTCCCATTTCCGTAAACCTCAGCCTTGACAGCCTGTTTAGCCAAACCTGCCCATTCCGTAGGGCTCAATTCTAGGTTGCAGCTTGGAGCCTCTGAAGAATACCCAATGCCGACTTCGCTGAACTGCAGACCTTTCAGTTCATTCTTCTCCACTGACGCCTTGGCCTCTTTGTCTATAGACTCGAGAATGACCCCGTACTGCTGCCCCACTGACATGAGGAGAGTTCCCAGAAGCTGGATGTTCTGCATGGCAGATAGGTGGCTAGTTGGACAGATCTGACAATGGGCGATTTGACTGGCTATTGATGTCGTTTTGCGGAGAAAGGGAAGACCTGACGGAAACGAGAGTTTTTCGTTCTTACAGAGATCATCTACTGCGAGGTAGAAAGTTGCCAGACAAGAACATGACCGTGACGATGTTTGCGGGATGGGCGACACTGTAGCTCCTGAGGCAGAATTTGAAGCGGGGGAGTAGAGGGCTGGAGCGACACTGGGGTTTGTCAAGGCATCTGATGTTGGACATGAGCAGTCGGTGACTTTTCCTAATTCAAGTTGAAGTCCGCTAAATATCTGAGAGCTCAGATCAGGCATGACGCTTGGGTCCAGACAGACATTCAAGTCAACCTGACTGAGAATTTCAGTCATTGATTGAGGTGATAAGAGGGACAGGAAGGGCGGGTCGTTTTGAACAGCTTGACTAGGGAGTGCTGCCATCAAAGCTTGTCGACGTTTTGCAGGCCTGCCCATTTGTTTCTTGACGGAGTAGTGGCAACCAAGGCCTAAACTGGAGCATCTTTGGCATGAAGGTTTTCCACCATCACATCTTGACTTCCGTTGCCCTGGACCTGTTAGGCTTCATCACCAGTACAGAATGAGAGTAGACGACGCACTACAGGCTTCACAGGCTGACCGCCGAGCGGGGCTCGGAATGTTTGACTTTGCGACCGAAGATAGTGTCATCGCGGAGAGATATATATCGGCGAGATTTTGAAAAGAAATCACTTGAAAGTTAGAAGTGTTTGAGCGTATCGTGGGTTGTGATATCTTGGTCGGAGACTTTTCAACGTCGCGACTGGCGAGATGTCGTGGGCAAGCAATGTGGCAAATCACAAGCTAGACAACTCACCGACGGCGGTCCACTTTGAGGACGACGGCTAAGACATCTCTCCAAAGTGACAAGATTATTTGAGCGAGTTTAGTGTCGGAGTAGTTAACCTTGGACTAGTTATTTTTGGTACTGCGTCCCCAAGTCAGATTTCCATACTTCTTGATGGATGGGCTACCTGCGTTATCATCTTGAGGCATGGAATATGACTTGTCTATCGCGGATATCCTGTTCCTGTTCTGCTATCTAGCATCCGAAATTACCAAAGAGCGCTCAGCCCTTGATGTTCTCGTTCACCCACTTCCAAGTCTTGATCAGCCGCTCGCTGGTCAGTGGCTTCACGTCCCGCACTGAAGCAGAGACCTTCTGGGTCTGAGCAACGTCGAATAAAGAACTCTCACGATCTTCACTTGCACCTCCGTTCTGATTATCCTTGGAATATGACCGCTTCCATAGACCTAGGAGAGCCTGTGACGGATGATTAGCGCTGTCGTCGCTCAACGCCTTCTCTAGGCGCTCCAGCCACTCCGATGACGAGACGATCTCGAACTCGGGACTCTCGTTACTTGCAGCTAACCAGTCCAGCATTTCTTTCCAGGTCGGCGTGGTATGTGGGTTCAGGACATGGTAGACAGGCGTCCCCGAGCCATTTGAGGCCGTGTTTGCAATCTCGACGACAGCTTGGGCAGCTTGCTCGACAGGAAGCCAATTGAGCACTTCGTTTGGAAGATCAGGCAGACATCCTGTAATCTTGGATGTTGAGAGCAATAGCGGATACGCCTCGGTGGTATTCCAGATTCCAGTTTCATTACTGCAAAGTTGACCGACCCGAACGATCGAGGCTGGGGAAGAGTCATGCTTCTTACTGACTGCAGCACAAATTTGTTCGGCTACCCACTTGGAGCGGGAGTAGCCAAGTGGTGAAGCCTCTCTAGGATCCTGGGGAAGCTTTTCAGGAATTGGTCGAGCAGTGGAGTCACTCACCGCCGCAATAGAGCTGACAAAAACGAACTGTGCATCAGCTTCTATAGCGATGTCGATCAAGTTCTTTGTACTGGAGATCTGATCCTCGAAAGAGTTGAGTCGAAGACTAAAGTTGACTGCCCAAGCAGAGTGAACGATCTTCGTAGCAGTCGTCAAAATCTCCCGAAGCTGCTGTTCAGAAAGTCCAAGATCACTCTGTGTTAAATCGCACGGAAGACAGACGACTTTATCCTGACGTGGTTCTAGAGGGGGCAGAAATCGTTGGAAGAGGGCTTCAGAGACTCGTTTCTGAGCTGCAAATGGACCTTCAGCCCGGAGCAAGCAGTAGATCCTATCAACCTTTGGATCGTCCCGAAGAAGGTGAAGAATATGTGCCCCAAGGAACCCAGTCGCTCCGGTGAGTACCACGCGCGTGGGGCGATCATTGGGGTCCTGGACGATCTTCATAGCCATCTGGGCTAGCCTTTTCTTTTCATCTAATGCTTCGCGATCTTGCTGTGCTTGGGTTCTGCCACCACTCGCAAAAGAGGATGCATTTGCCCCAATGATACTATTGGTATCATGCGAGGCTGGTTCAAAATTGCTGTACCTGTCAGCGAGAGCTTGCATGAGGTTGACTTCTGACTCATCGGGGTCGACGTTCGGCTCGTTGTCGCCTGAGTTTTCTCGTTCCAGATACTCAACGAGTGAGTTGACGGTGCCTTGATCGTAGATGAAATTCAGAGGGAGCCGGCCATCCTCGGACGATAAACAAGTCTGTTCGAGTAGCTTCCGGACTTGTATACAAGAGATGGAGTCCACGCCCTGGCGATGCAAGTCTTGGTCCGGCTCAACATGCCGGCCGAGGACTTGCTCAAAGCAATCTTGAACCACCTTTCGAAGCCCCTCTTGAGGGATCTTCGTCGAAGATGAAGTGCTGCTGTAAGCCCCTTGAATTTCGTCCGAGTACTTCTCTCCAGCTTGCCGACGAAGGATAGTCCCCTTGCTACTCTTCTCGAGCGGTCTCTCACCCTCTTTGACAGGGACTACTACCAGCATCGTTTTGTTGATTCGAGTATGGGTTTGACTGTCCGCGTTCAGCTTATCGATATGTGGCCAGACTGAATCGATCACTTCATCTGCACTGATATCGCTCGAGGAAGGGAACAAGAGTACTCCAGCGTAGTCTCTTCCACTGCCAAAGATAAGAACATCCTGCAGTACTTCGGTACAAGAAATTATGCTCCCCTCGATGGGTGAAGGGTCAAACTTCTTTCCGTTCGCGAGAGTGATCTGTGCATCGGCTCTGCTGTGATACCGCCACGCATTCGGGATCGATGGATGTGGTTCAAACAGATCAGAAGTTGCGTATGATCCATCCTCACGATTCGTCTTGATTAGGAAAGGCCAATCTGGCTTGACGACAAGTTCTGAGAGTCCATTTTCGCGAGCCTCGAATTCGACAAGCTTTGGATCATCATCAATGGCCCGGAGGAATTGCCAGTCCTTGTCTTTCGCATAATCCCTGTGGGAAGACATCAGAAATCCGCATTCTGCACTTCCCATCCGCGAGAGAAGATTCACGCCTTCTTCTACGAGCTTATCGCCTATGGCTGGTGGGAGAGCAGCGCCGCCGACACCAACCAGGTCCATTGTCTGAAGAACTTCGATGCCTCCGTACTCCTCTGACAGCATCTGTAGCACATATGGAACTGACGAGAAGTACTTGACGGGGATTGGGCTGTGCGAGCGTGCAAACTCGATGGCTCTTATAATGTTGGCGCCTGTAATGGGAGCCTGTCCTTCGGGGAAGAACCATATCGAAGCACCGCTTGTCCACGCCCTCAGGCAATCTGGGAGTCCACCATGATACAGGGGAGTCGTGGAAAAGGTCGCCGGCTTGTTCTTCCCGGGATAACTGTACAGAGCCCCCATCACTCCGAACTGCGTTTGGGGGATAGGCTTGGGTAGTCCTGATGAAGTTCCCGAAGTGTGACATATGTATGCTGTTTCCGAAACCCCGGGGGTCTGCCCCAAGCTATCCGTTGGTGAATCATCTTTATATGAAGGTATTTTGATGATCTCAATGTCGTCGGAGAGCCCGCGCGCTCTATATTCGTAAATGTCGTCAACGAGAACATGTTGAATGTCTAGAGTCTCACAAAGATGCTGAACCGCTGGTGGTGCCAACTGAGGCCTACAATATGGTCAGGTTTGCGAATCTCTAGAGACTAGTGACTTACGCAAGAAGCAAAACAGTATATCCCAGGCGCATCAAGCCAAGCCATGTTAGCATAAACTCAGCACTACTAGACGATAGCAGGCCTATCTTCAGGGACTTGTGTTGCTTTGGCAAACGAGTTGAAAGTATCCCTGCGGCATGTTTTGATGTGTCTGAGAGGTGTCGAAATGTGAGGAGATGACGGAACACTACCCATGTTAGCGACACAGTTGCCATCAAGGTTGATGCTCACCTTGGGTAGACTTCAAATGTGTGAATGTAGCGAATCCCAAAGCCGGCGCATCAGGATTTTTCTCAGCCTCGTCATCTATCAACTCCACCACTGTAGTCCATGTTTTGGCCTTGTCGTCCTTTCGCTTCAATCTCGCAGCTTCGCCAAGCGTACAAGTAAAATAATTCGCATCTGCCATCTCACGACACTCGAACAAAAGACACGTTTGGGACTGATAAGGTGAAACTCTGGCGATGTATAATCTACCACGTCTTTAAGACGTTTGACTTGTGGCAACTGACTTCATTCTTGGTATGTCCCTGGCCATTGGGCCCACGTGAGTCAACGCGTCATAGGCACTTTTAGCACTATTCTGTGCACTACCCTTCTCCCCCTCAGCCAAGATATGGGCGCAAGACCAGGATCATGCCACAATTGTAGGCGCGGCCGCTCGAAATGTGACTCATTCATTCCGCAATGTCTGAAATGCACAAGCAGGGCCCAGGGGCCAAAGCTGTCTGAGCTATGGTGTCCTGTTGCGATGGGAGAAGGGCATGGCAAGTCGTGGGAAAATGGTTGGTGTTACATCCGACAATATAGTAGAGATACGACCGGCACTCTGCAAGCGCCGCTCACTATATATTACTTTATAGGATTT
>VYWZ01002010.1:0-11687 GCA_008711595.1 Fusarium xyrophilum
GCTGTTGTGGGTTTAACAAGACAGTATTCCGAACACTGCCAGCACAATAAAACAGAGAAATGTTGAATTGTTCGCGCACTCGTTGGTGCTTCTGTACCAGTAGAGTTTCTGTTGTCTCTCTTCATGGCCCCGTTTCAAGCTGTAGCTCCTGGATATAATTTCGATAGGCCCTTCCAAACAAGTTCCTTGTCTGATACTCAGCCTTCATTGAGGGTTAGTAAATACCCTAGTCATTAGCACCAAGGCATATCTGGACCTACGTACCCCCAAGAACAAGGATCAATCTGGCCTTGCTATCCGTACTTCTCATAACAATGGAGATCTTGAACAAATATTGGCTTCTTAACCTCTAGTCATGAATGCCACCGCAAAACTTTCTTTGCCCGAGATAACTGGATGTTGCTTCATTCTCCATGTTTCAAATGAAACCATCTGTGCTTGGTCCTTATCTGGCTTCGATGACTCTTCCACCGTTGCAAATGGCCTGCTCTCCTTGTTCTGTCCGTTTCAAACTAATCAGGATGTCAATCACAGGTTTCAAACCTGGACAAGTCCGCCAATCCAACCAATTCGGCTATCAGACCCTTTGAACAAGCTTAGACTAAGCCTCAACTTAGATGCCGAGAAGTGCATATCCTGAATAAGCTTCCCCTCGTCAAGGCTGCAGTGACAAGTTGGCAGCGGCTTGTCATTAGCTCCGTTCCCAGGACTGACTGACCTGCCGCTGAAGGTCTGGCATGGTATCATTGCATGACAGAAATACTTTATAAGGAGCTGGGCCTGGGCAAACAACATGGAGTCGACAGGATATTCTTTGCTACTTTCTTTCATCTTTGGCAGTCCCAGGCAAGCCCAACAAAGCACATTCTTCGACCTCTTCCACTTTATTCTCGTTCAGGTGGTCACTGGTTTAATTAGCTCCAACATACGAAAAGCTGCGCTTCTCACGCCTTTGCCACTCTACAGTTCTACATCCAGTGTTGCTGATGCCATGCTCCTTCTCGAAGATGGTGCTACTCGCCACAGTGTGTTGTTGGACCTGGTCAAGCTGAGGGCGTTCACTGTAAGGGAACTTGCACTCTAGAGCAAAACTCCGGCACCTCCACCATCTGTGGAGGAGGTGCTTTTTCACGCCACCGATAAGGTTGTTCAGTTCAACGGTGGTGGCACTGTCGAGCTCTCCGACTTGTATGCAGAAGACTATGGCAAACTTGTGCGATCTTGCGGTAAATGCAAGGATGACGGCAGTGTTCTCTGCGGTAGTAAGTCACATCAAAGACATAAGTCCAGCTTGTGACTAACAATTTCTTAGCCAACGCGAATTATGGCGACACTTGCACCATGTCCAACGCTTACGAGGACTCGGGCAAGAACTGCGACCTTTTCGAGTGTGACTCTGGTGGCAGTGAATCCCTCTAGGCTATCTAGTGGCCCGATGGCACTTCGTGCAAGGCTGATGACTTCTTTGATACTTGCTAGGTCAGGCTTTGAATATGGGAAGACCTCGATAGAACTTGATGGACGCCAATCTTATCTTATTGGATCGCCGTAGATTACTGTGGAAGGGTTCTCAGAGCCGATCATGACACATATCTTGGCCTAAATCAAGTGGGATCCAGCAAAACCGTCATAAACTAAACCAACTGCACTCACTATGCGTCTATAATTGTCATAGTATGCATCTCTGCCTGCAAAGGCAATATTCCGTCCAAGGGGAAGGGGCATACATTCAGGCACGACGTATAAGAGTTCCTCGCCGTTCGTCGTGTTGCACCCTCCTTCGGGGGGGACCCTCTTCGTGAGGGTCAACGTTCGGATATCTCTTTTTACCACTACCAAGGACTGTCGCCAGGCTCTGAACTAGTGTACACACACGAAGTTTTTCATATTCTCCTTCTCTCTTTCTCATTACTGTTGCTAGACAAATCTACTTCCATGCTCTCAAATCGATCACAGGAGATGCAAGGTCTCTCCTAGGATCCTCCACCATGGGCACACATTCTACATATAGAAATGGCCAAAGAACTGTACCTTAGTATAGGACTACACACCGAACGACTTCACTGGCTTGACTACGTTCCCATCTAGTCACCCGGTCCTGAACAATTACATGAAGGTCAGTTACAATATTTCCTTAAAATGCTTCTATTACTAATATATCTAGGGACCATTCTTGATATCAACGATCTAGAAATACCTCTACAAGATCTCTATAACGCCTGCTCATTCGTACAACATCGCTAACGCTGGTCAGGGTATCACCAAGGTGCTGACAGCGACCTGACTCCCCATGAAGGCTAGCGAATCTTCAAGTCGCTCGCCCTTCTATATCAACTCAACACAGAAGTTTCAGGCGATGATATGGAGCTGTTATCAGACCATCCACCTCCGCAGCTTAAACACGCAGGCCCCGACGTGTGCCAGCGATTTAGCTCACGGCCTGTTGCACGAATACCGTTTGAACCAGATGTCTGACAGCGAAATGTTTTCGATTCAACCGATACCATTGGAAGTTTACTGTTCAGTCACACCAAGATCCGATGGCAGAAGATTCATTTCTCTCAAGAGAATGACGATGAGGCTTTGGTTTCCGTAGCGCCTGCAAAGACTCTCGTTGATCATATTGCTGCCCAAATGGAAGCACGGTTCACCAAGACACACCGTCAACAAGCTAGCAAATCGATATGGGCGATTTACACAAGAAATCAACTTGTCAACAATCACACCTAGTGCTAGGTTAGGGTCACTGCATCTTGCATGCTGCGAATCATGTTGCTAGCCCCAGGCAAAGCTGTTGGGCGCCATCCTTGGTCACACCGAGTGAAACAGGTCACCTTCGAATAAGCCCCCAATATTGGTCAGATTGGTGGTTTTATATGCGAGCAGTTCCGATTGCTCATGCCTTGACCTAATGAGATGTTCCAGAGGTATCTTCTGGCGGTGAGGAAACACAGAGACCCATAGACAAGCTCGAGAAACGCCGTCAAAGCTGCGGTCAAGAGTAAGAGCAAGGTCGCGGTCGCTGATAGCTGGGATAACGGCAGCCAAGGACTGTCGGAGTCAGAGGGCCTCGGGTCATACATATACAGCCAGCATACGGAGGACATACTTGAGGCTCAGGGGTGGTGCTTAAACAACAAGGATTGGTTGACACCGGTCTTGAAAGGCATTCAAGTTACTGGAGGTGGAATTTGGGGCCAACTTCTACGAGGTTGGAGGGAGCGTCAACCAAACCTTAATTTTGATCTCGTGATAGAAGAGAGTTATTCACAGGTGCGCGTTCTATCAAGCACACACAAAATAGCCAGCTCGGGGTAATGTAGCAATCCTAGTCACTCTATCGACACTTGTACCAGTACGAATCAAGTGAGAGTTGCTCGATTCCATTTAGTCTCGGGGCAGAGACGAGCATCTTTCCTGGAACCCTCGGTGTGAATTATGGTTGACCGCCCGATCTGTGTACGGAGTACAGAGACCCCTACAGTAAATCTTTATGACATGTAAGAATAGAACAATTGCTTTTTCTGTCCATGGCAAAAGCCACAAACCCTGCACTGTCCTGAGTCGCCTGAATGACTCGTTTGAGACACAAAAACTCAGTTGGTGCTGAGAGAAATGTCTTTGGTTCACGGTTAGTCAATGCATCATTTTCCGTCTTTTTTGGTGAATCTATCTGCCCGTCCCCCTTTTCCCCCCTCACATTTTAGACATTCTAGAAACATGCACGGAATCACCGAAACAGGAACGCCCTGAGCTTCTGGAAGACGGTTCTTTTGGCGGGGCGTGTTCAACTAAACCAAACTAACGTAGACCCCTGCTACGTACTCTGTACCTGCCATTTGTTTGTTGTATCGAGATGCTGCACGTAAGTTGATGAGTGGGATACAGGACAAGAACAGGGATTAAAAGTACGAGGGCCTCGATGGCGTCATTGGTCTAAAGTCGCTCAACGCTTTCTTGTTTGTTGAAGAGGGACATGCGGTAGAGATCAAGAGCTTCATAATATTGTATATGGATTTTGTACACAATTCAACTCCCTTTGGGGAGGCAATGCTTCTAAACATCCAGAAAGAAACAAAACGATTGTGAGCATGCACGTGTTTTCCTCCTTTGCTTTTGATCCAATATGTACTACAGTAGTAGGTGTGCTCAACAACCGTGAGTGGTATCTCCTCCAAATATCCCTCCATGTCAAGCAAGGAAAATTGAGATCCATGATTTTTGTGTTCAAACGCGACAATAACAACAAAATCATTTGCCATAGAAAACAGCCATGCAATGCAAATCTTGTAATGTTCTGAAACACAAACGACAGGTGAGCCTCTCTATAAGCAGAAATCAATAAATGACTGGCCAAACCAATAAAACATCTTTCCAAGTATATACAACAGAATTTGTGTTCGAGATTGGGGTTTGCACCCCCAAGGAGGTGTTCTTTTGTTGTACACTGCTAGTGATGCAGTGCACAAGAGCGAGCCGAGAGTGTGTGCTGGATAAGCTAGAACCATTCCAAAACACCCGTGCTTGACACGGATGGCGATGCACCCACGTTTCTTCTCAGTCGCCATCGAAAAAGGTGCATGGACATGCACTTGGGGGTTATAGTCGCTCTATCCGTCGAGCCCATTCCGTTTGACTGAGCGTCAAATAACTACCTGCCAAAACAATGGCACTCCTTCGTGGTCTCTCATGGCGCGTATGAATCAGTCCCCAGGCGCCATGTCATCAAGATTATAAATGATAATGAAAGTCATCAATATAGGTCTCCCAGTCACGGCGGCAACTATCATCGACTCTATTGCTGCCCGTGTGATGGGTTCATCTGTAAGTGATGAGGCATAGATCGTGGGTGTCCTTGATCGCCCGTCTGATGGGGCATTTGAGGCGGCGCAGCCATGGGAACAGGTCTTGGAGGGCGGTAGCCAGGTGCGCTTGTGCCGCTCGGGAAGCTCGAGTTGGTCCTCTGATCGTAGCTGAAAAGATCTCTCTGTAGGCCTTCTAGGATGTGCATGTCAGTTCGAAGTGCGCTCGTTGCCGTTGCCGACTGTCGCAAAAACTGGATCGTCTTGTGGAACAGTGTTCGGAGCAGTTCCTCATCTACATAGGTGTGAAGGATTTGGTCACAGAATGCAGCTGATAGAATCAACAAGTTACCCCATTGGCTAGAGTGTGGTCAGCTTGAGGCCCATCAGTCGAAGATGGAAGACTTACGCGTGAGCCGTGCCGAAAACATTGGTAATGATCGGCCTCCTATCTCCCAGACCGTGGAAAGCACGGGTGCTTTCAATAAGCGCTTTGATACCCTTCTTAGCCAACTCAACGACTTGAGGATCGATATCGCCATGCGTTCTAGCCTTGGGATGAATAACGGGCGCTGTGATGTCTTGTCGAAATTCGGAGCTGACGCTAGGAAAGTTGGGGCTCGATGCATGGTTCTTGATTGAGTGCGAGAACTGTAGAATCTGTCGAATGAATGGGCGATAAGTGATCACCTGAGCTCCCCAGTACTTTGCCCGCAGTCTTGCTGCCAGAATATCGTCTGCAGGGGGATCATCCTCTCTGAATGCAAAGCTAGGGGCAACCCAGTGCATACCCGAGACAGCATCGGACACGACGCCGACATTGCGGAACTTGTCTTTACCAGGTTTGGCCGGATCTTCGGGGGCGTAAAACATCCGGTGGATGCTGTTGAGGTGGGTACGCAAGTATAGCTGACCTGGGTAGCTGTCCAAGATACGCTGGTTAAAGCCTTCTAAGAGACTCATATTAGGGTGCGGCATGTCATCTTCATATGAGAGCAGTCCTGATGGAGGAAGTTGCATCTCTGCGATGAGATCACTCTCGAGCTGCAGACAAGTCCAGAACGTGAGAGCAAGTCGGTTATACTTGGTTTCCTGGATGAACTCGCTGTTGCGCTTGATTCGTCGCATTTTGTCCAGGCTCCTGCAATATTGTCAGCTACTCCCGATCTATGTTCTACTGAAACTCATAGCACTTACGGTCTCATGATAACTTGGAGCTTGTGGCTAGCCCTATGGATGAAAGCAAAACTCTCCATCGGTCTGCCCAGCTGGCCATGATACAGCCCGGCAAAGATGTTGGCGTACACATTTTTCATATTGTTATACGCGCCAGTATGGTTGCCAAGGATATCCGTAGCGTATGCAAAGTACTCCAGGCCAGGGATTACCTCGTAGTTCTTCTTCAGACTGTAGCCAGAGCGGAAAGCACCTGTGCCATGGATAGAGGATCGACGACTATGAATGTTCCGATCTTGCTCTTTAGGTGAGGGCAAACCTGATGAATGGGAATGAGAGGAGTACCCCGGCGGGGAGCCTTGATTGGGCGATGGCGGAAGGGCTCCATTGCGGAGGGCAGGGCTTCCGTGGGGAGGAAGAGGCTCTGTAGGATAGACGACATCCGGCACGTTATCGCGATGAAGGCAAACTTTACCCAAAGCCAGAACCGTGAGAACTAGAGCGGTATGGATAGACCGATCTGGTCGACCGATACGTTGTGGCGCCGGCGTGGGTGGCTCGGAGCCATCTGGTCCTGGCGATCGTTTCCTCTTTGAGCCTGCAGCTTCTGGTGTTGAAGAGCCTCCTCCAACCGCGAAGGCAGGCTTCGTTGTTTGTGGCTTTGCTGAACGTGGCTGTGATGCAGGAAGGTTATCCAGAAAGTGCCTAACCCAGTAGTCCAACAGCTTTGGTTGAATGATAGGGTGCATATTGAGAATGTTTTCCTTGAAGCTTTCGACATACGCCCACACTTTCGGCTCGGAGAAATCAGGGTTACCATCAACCAATACACCTCCCTTGTATTCCACTTGGTCTGGAGGGCTAAGTCCACCAAGCTGGCCCCAATCAGCCGCGGGCGAAGGAGATGCCATATCGGATGAATCGTCGGCCATATCCAAGTTACCATGGTCAGTTGGTTCTCTAACATGTCGCGAAGGGCGGGAGTCTTCACCTCGACCATACACTATCAGAACACCCCTGTTCTGTTCTTGGCTGATGGGATATTCGCTAATGTAACGCACACCTTCGCGCTCGACGTGATGTTTTGTAAGCTCCCGGATGGAAGGCCATTCCAAGAGCAGACCTGCTAAAGTCGTGTGATTGATAGGAATCGCGGGCTCGCCAGGGGGGACGGGTGGGCCTGGCTCTACCTCCATCTCATCCTCGGCCATCATACGCAATGGCATAGGCTCTGAGGATGGGTGATCGCGATGGGCGTCATTATAGTACGGGTCCACAGAAGCGCCATTGGCAACGTAAGGCGATGCTGGCGCACGTTTGTACTCATCCTCAACGGAAGATTCTGTCTTGAAAGCTGATGTCGCAAGATGTTTGGGCAAGAGGGTTTCCATCTTGATCAATCTCTGATCGAATCGCCCCAGGTGTGACATGATCGAGTCAAGTGACGTCTGAACAGAGCCGAGACCCTCTAGAATGTCGGCTTGAGCCTTATCTGTCCTGCAATAATTCTTAGTTTTCTGCTAACCAACCGATGTGAATCTCTCAAAAACCTACGCCTTGGGCACCGGATCGCGGTATTTGCATTCCACGCCTTTTTCCTTGCAGGTTTTACATGGTTTCGTCTCGTCGCACTTGGCCTTCAGCTGCCGGCAGCTATCGCACGCCTATATCCAATTAGCACTTGCGCGTTTCCAAATCACATAAAGCTCGTACCTGAGAAGCTCTCGTGTTCTTCTTCTTAGCTGGGGCAGATGATGAATAAACACTATAGAATGGTTCGTGAGGGGTTGAAGGATAACCTCCATGTTGCTCGTAGGGCGTCTGATGAGGCACGGGAGTAGGCGGCGGGAAGCTGGGCGCACGGTAGCCACCCGGTGTCGGGGGCATAGAAGGCGCGCCTTCGTAATTCATGTGTCGTGGTGGGTTATCTGGGTATGCGCCAGGAGGCGGCGGTGGTGGGAGCGAGGTCGGCGGAAGATGTGGTGTTGACGACATTCCTTCGGGCGCATGGCCCGTTGAGTTGGGTCGGCGTTGATCCTCGGCTGGGTCTCGTTTTATGGGAGGATCTCTTGGACCGTAAGGCGGGTATGGGTGATGCGCTGGATGCGCCGGCGACGGAGGTGGGTGTGAGTGCTGCTGCTGAGGGTGTTGTTGCGGTGGACGTTGATGTTGATGTTGATGTTGATGCTGCTGTTGCTGTCGATGGTAGTCTTGAACAGGAGCATAGGGCTCTGGCTCATAATGGCGACGATCGGTGTCGTGAAGCGGTTGCGCAGGCGCAGCGTGAGAAGGCGTCGGCGGAGCTGAGGAATGCTCGATGGGTCGGGGAGGATAATGTTGATACGGGCTCGGTGGAGGTTGAGGAGGATGATGTAGAGCGCCGGGCGGGGGCGGAGGCGGCTGTGGAAGTTGATGAGCGTGAGGATGTGGTAGTGATACTCCTTGTTGCGGTGTGCCGACTGGCCACGGAGAGAGGCGTGGACGTTTACTATCTGGAGGTGCTGGATCCATGCTTGAGTACTATATATGTATGGTAGTACTTGCACACATAATCAGGAACAAGGCGAAGAGAAAAGCAGGGACCACGTAGAGGCGGTGGCCATGGATAGGTACAATACAATAGCAGAATGGGATAGGATAATGGCAGAAGCGAAACAAAAGACGACCCGGGGAGTGAGGTGAAGCTTCCAGCAGCTCTAGAAGCCGGAGGGGCGGATGATAATTGGGCCCTTCAGCAATAGAGGTAGAGGTTGAGAGGCATGGGGGTGGGTGTGTCTGAAACGACTGGGTATAATTACATGTACGTGTACGAAGTACTGCACTGTATGTACCGGAGGTGAAAGGTGAAGTTTTGGAGAGAGATTCAGGTAGGTAGGTAGGTAGGCAGGCAGGTATCCGTAGAGAAAGAGATGGGATGCCGAGTAGACTCTTCCAGCCAGCCTGAGCCCCAGTGACGCGGTGCGATAGGATCAGCAGTTGGGCAGAGACGAGATGGAGATTTGACAAGCTCTGGCTCGCTCGCTCGCTCGGTACCTGGGAGATGGACAACGGTGGGGGGCACAGACACAACGGCGGTAGCGAAAGGACTTTCGAAGGATGGGATCGGATGGTTGGGATGGCGAAGAAAAGGGACGCGCTCGAGACTGAGAGCTGGAGATTGAGGAAGAAAGGCGCAAATTTGGCGAGCGAACGGATCGATTCTTGGGCAGGTATGATGATGTCGACTCCAAGTCGAGCGCAATTCTGGGACCTACAGCCTCAAACCTCAAGGCACAAAAGACGGTCTGCCGGGGGGTGGGCGGGCCTGGCGCAGGCAGTTTTGCAGCCACTTGACGAACCGACCCTGCCGAGTTGACAGTCGGAGGAGGCTAAACGGCCAGGGGGTTAAGGAACCTTGATGCTTGGCTGTGACTGGGGGGATGATGTCGGCGAAGACTCTTCTTTTTCTTTGGCGGACCCCTGCTGCCCGTCTTTCTCTCCACCCCTGCACCTAAGAGACTACCTAGGGAACAGAGCAGATTTTCCAGCAAGATGGAAGTCACTGTACCGGTACCTGGAACCGCGAGCTCGTTCTGCGTTGCTGAGTGCTACAGAGAAGAGACTGATGTCGGTCGCTACCCGCTGGCTTGGTTCGGGCTTGGGATTTGGTCTGGTTTGGTCTCTAACATGTTGGCCTCGCTGCTAGACAGGCCCTCCCTCTCTTCTCTGCTAAAAGGACCCTTTTTCTTTGGCTGAGCGAACGTTGAAGTACATGCATACAAGTCCGCCGGTTGGAGACTATCGCATGTAGTCAACAAAGCGGGCGGATGTGTTGCAGTCGCAAAATATGAATGATGTGAGAGCAGATCAAACTTGCAGAAGCACGTAATGGCAAGAATAATAGTACAGCATGTGTCAGTAAAAGTAAAGAAGCGCGGTAGGCGAACAAGTCAACACCGCAACTTTGCTGATGCGGTACCCGCGCCGTACCGTACCATGCTGTAATGGATGCTCACGAGTAGCGGACAAGTGAGAAGTGAAAAAATCCAGGCCTTAGGTAAAGTATCTGGCCATGCGACGGACCGCCCAAAAGGTACAAGCTTCAGACGGGAGATGATGGCTGGGTGGAGGTGAACGAGATTGTGGTGGTGCGCTGAGTTGAGAGTTGAGTTACAGTGGAGGCCTCGTGGCCGCAGCGTGGAGCCCAACATCTCGGAGGCGTCTAGTAGCGCACGACGGATTTGCTCTACTCAGTGTCTGACTAGCCTGATTCCCACAGAGATTTTTTTCTAAAACTCCAGTGGATACTTTATTAGCTTGGGAAAATCATACAGATGACTTGACTGTAAGGTAGGCAGGCAAATCGTGCTATACGAATCCAGCTCGATTCAGTCACAGTGACAGTGCACTCGACTCAAGGTGCAACGACTCGCCAGCAATGCACACAAAAGTACATACTATTCTCAGAGTCCCAGTACGTCAGAGTTCAGGTTAAGGGTCCACCCATTCCTGGTTGAATCTCGCTTACTGGAAGTCCATTCTCGGTACCAGAGTTCAGAGGAACATCGAGCGAGAATTAGACGGATAAAGTAAGCTCAGGGTACTACTGTTGAGCTCCTGGTCATTCCCGACCAGCTGCAGATCATGGAGAAGAAGCTTTTGCCGGTCCTTGCCTACACATCACGGGCCGTTAGAAGAGGTGAAAGATAACGGAGATCTTGATACCCAACGCCAATGCTAACCAGCAATGCCCGGATACGCCGCCTTAAGTATGTATGTATGCACTGTAAGTGAACGAACGCATGATGATGGACTGTGGACGGGCGTATAGAGAGCTCGTACCGTAAGGTATAGTACTTTGAGGGGTCAAAGTCCCTCAAGTACATTGCAGCAGGTACAGTACCACCATGACCCTTGAAGATCTTTAAAATTTCCTGCGGACCTTGCCAGGTAGTCTATCCGTATTCTCGGTACATTTAAGCCCGACAAGTCTCAGATCTCTGTCGTTGTACATAATTGCGCTCTGGTAAATTGCTTCAGTACCTACCTACTACCTTTAAGATGCAGAATTCCCTCAATGCCCAAAGCTCGGGATTGCTGTGTCGATGAAGCGAAGGAACATGTATGTACTATGTGCAGCACGGACAATGATCACCATGACAGGACCTATGCACAATCATTGATCGCGGCAGCAGCAGCGGCGGCGGCGCAATGCAACGAAACTCACCAGCAGAGCGAGCAGCCCAGTTCAGCCACTAGGTGAACAGTGATCCCCCTCCATGTAATGTCTGTACGTACCTCCTGCAGAGCAGTTTCTCGGCCACGTCAAAGGTCGCAGGTGACTCTCGTAGCGGAAGCAAGCATCGATATGACGACCAATGATTGGGGTTGCTTTTTTTCTTCTGAACATGCCGTGACGTCTCGTACGGACAGTTTCCGCCCCAACCTGCAAGTGAGGGAGGTTGGCGGGCACTTGAGGCAGAAGTGAAAGTCGCAAAGAACCTTTGGTCAACAAGGGCAGGTAATTATTTCAATCCATGAATATTACGTTGCGATTATTATCGTCATCATCAGTGCGAAGTACATACAGTAGATGCAGTTATCCTCGTTTTGAGCTGTGGTCACTTGTTGCCCAATGCTATCCCAGCCGCCTCTCACTCACAGACTTACGTTGGCATCCTGTCCAAACCTGCCAGAAAGCAGGGTTAGCAATTACTTAGTAAATAGTAA
>VYWZ01002011.1:0-12536 GCA_008711595.1 Fusarium xyrophilum
GCCCCTACAGGTTCAACACTATGGACTTCCATAGGTGGGCTTCAATTCCGAGTGGGGGGCCGAGACATCAACAGATTCAGAATAGGAAACATGATTGTGATCTATGGATGTCTGTTTGATCCTTATTCGAAAATAGCATAAACTCTATCGAATGCTAAAACATTTTAATTCCGTATCTATCTCCAGCCCTAGAGCTCTGAGCCAACAGTATAGCACATCCTTGGAATGTGACAGCTTGCCTTCATGTGTCAACGTGAACTCTAAATTACATGACCTTTCAATGTAAATGCCGTGTCCTCAGGCGGCAAGAAAACTTGAACCCCCTCTAAGATTAGCCATTTCTACAGTATGATAGGATGAACCCAAGCGTTGATTATCTGTGTTATTCCTCAACTTATGCTCTTCATACTACGTTGTCTTGCGACCTGACTCAATCTTTGTTCAGTTGGATCATAAGGTTCAAGGCAGCAGCTGTATGATCTTGAGACTTAACATTAAGATTATTGTGTTCTTTAGCGCAGTGTATGGCGTCATACATTGTGATGTGCTGAAAAATAAGCATTATATTGTGTTATTCTTACTATATGAGACCCTATTAGCTATACCTTACGTATTGGCTACAGAGATATTTGACTTGTCAATGATAGGATGAAAGTTAGACGTTTTCTTGTCTTCTCTGGCATGTGTATCTTTTGAATGGTCTTTTAATTATTCCGTGATGATGTTACAGAAACTCTACTTGGTGCAGACATAACAGATTGCCCAGCCCAATCCTAGACGCCCATCCCATAACCAATAATTCCAGAAACCCAAAAGTAAGGAATACTGCGCTTCCCTTTCCTCGAAACTCTTCCCATGAAAGGCCCCAAATTGAACATGCAGTGCAGACTTTCGAGAAAACCCCCATCATTCGTAAAATCCCTATAGGCGATGCGGATCCATTATATTTGTCCCTCCTTTATTTATGGCTGTCCTTTCCATCCACGGTTCTCTCCCTTCCATCCGAGTTGGGGCCAACCCTTGGGGAGAGTTGAGAAGGGAGGGAGTGTGTACTGGCCTTCACACTTATCTGCCTCGCACTTTAGATCGCACATGCCATAGTTCTGACAGTAGCAATCGGCGGCGTTTGGACAATTGACTGCGGGTTTACCAAAGATTACTGCGAAAAAGTTAGTTTATCGGTGGGCAACTGTGCGTGGGCATTGAACGTACTGTGCCATGAGTATTCAAGAACTCTGCCGCTGAGATCATCTCCCAAGGCAGACACAATCAGCCACTCACGAAATCGCACATATTCTGCGCGTGGACGCAAGTGAATGGTCTCTCGGCGAACAGCAAATTGTGAGCAGCAAGTGACACCGACCTCCTCAGGAATCTCAAGACTGGGGAATAGCTCCTGAAAAGCGGCCTTGTAAACATGGCGGGCGTGAATAGGTTCACCCTCCTTCGCAGGGGCTTCGTCCTTGATAGGTCGAATCTCAGCAGGACAACCAAGGACCCAGACACATCGCAAATTGGCATAGCCGACCTTCTTTAGATTATCGAAACGAAAGTTTTGGAGTAGAGGAAGAGCATCGTAATCAGGGTTGTCGTTGTGCCATTGGAAGCGCTCGGCGTGGTGGAAGACGACGTTGCCGGGCAGGGAGTCGTATCGATCAATGATGTAGCTGCAGGCAGAAATATCAGTATCAGAAATACGGAATTGGGAACAAAAAGACGTACGTCAGGAAGACCATGGCCTCGCGACCCTTGTTCATAGGCACAGTCAACTTGGCCTTGTTGTCGTCGACCACGTAGATGTTCTTCTTCCATGCAGGGAGATATTCATCAAGCCACGAAACATTCTCATGCTTCATACTTGCGACCACCATCTCGACATCGTTGTCACCCAGGGCCATATGAGAGTAATCATTTCTATGTTTCCGCGCGGCCGTACTCGAGGGCAAAAAAGTGTCGCGGAAGAAGTAGATAAAGAAGACGAAGAAGACAAATGCGCCGACAGTGTTGGCGCGATTCGTGCGCTGTCGAGGACTCCAGTGACCAGCCATGATGAAACAATGGCGGTCGAGATGGGCGCACGGAAAAAGGTAGAATTCGAGAAGGCAATGAGCGTTTTGAACGGCGACGGGGGGATAAAGGAAAGTCGAAAGGGTCGGAGTTCGAAGCAAGGGTTGACGATACTCGAGGTTTGGTGGTCAGGCACTTCACTTTGTTCTTAGGGGGTCTTGAGGATTATCCCTTGAACTGGGATGGGGTGACGGGGAGCTCGCCCTCGAATGGAATGGCTTTGGGGCTGTAAGAGCCAGACCCTTCAAAGCCGCAGTGGCTTGGCCGCATCTGGTGGATCGTCTTCATTGAATCCCCTTTGTTAGTTAGTGCGTATAGCGAGCCACTGGCTTCTTCAACTGGTTCTTCTTCGTTTGCATCATTGGAGTGGTTTGGAATGGAGTGAGTGTTGATCATGATACACATTCAGTGATTACACTCGTAACGGCCAGAGATCAGAGTTAACCTTTCAGGTTTGACGGGTAGCAAACCGATCAAGCTTATCACCACAGGCGCTCAGAGATTGGACCGCCGCGAAGCTTCAAAGCCACCATACCAAGCTCAATGCCTCCTAATATGATAAGCTCCGGCAATTGCTGCTTTGAGCCATAAGAAACATCTTGCATATTTGATGGCCTGGATTAACAGAATATGGAGCGCCCCTGGGATAAGCACGAATGTGTACCTATCCCTACAGCTGCTGGAAACCGATTTATTCTGCCAGAGTCCCCCATGTTTTCTGCTTGATCTGCCACTCAGCCCTATGATCGTGATCATCAACTTCTGGTTAGCCTCCCAAGCGCATAGAGCGAGGCCATCTCGCAACCTCAAACGACCTTAGGCCGTGCACTCTACTGAGCTATACATCGAGAGGAATAAACGGCCACCCGGTATGCTCACAACAGAGTCGAACCACCAACAAGACCGCCCGCACATCTCAGCAGGCGAGGCAGCAAGATTCAGTGATACACTGAATGACGGAGAACAAACTCTTCTGATGGTATGAGCCGCCATTGAGCCTTCTGGACACAAAGCCTTGCAAGACAAGTATCTCGGATTGGACACTAAAGTGCAAAATACTTCTTCGAGATCTCCATCCCCTCTGAGCCGATGAAGTTTATAGGTTAATCTGGCAACATAACAGCCCCCAAAACTGATGCGAACTATACGAATCGGCCTTGTATAGGGCTCTGTCATGTTTGGATGGATCCTGTTCCTGCGAGCCCAGCTGCCAGCCTCAGCTGTCCACGCAAATCCTATGGGCCTTCGATTGGCATTTACAGACACTGATTCCGCCCACATCTGATCCTACGAATTCGCATAGAATAATCATCTGAAGCGAGCAACAGTCGTGGCTTTCGGATACCCTATCCGGTGGCTTCATCCGCTTACCTGGCTCCTTGAAGTGATCAGTGAGATGATCGCAGATGAACGAAAGAGCCGTGCCGATGAAAATAGCTGGAGACAGACCAATAAGGATAATTGAGTGCCTTGAGCATACCCGAAGTAAGGGAACGAATGTCCATGAGATATGGGTGCTGGCAGCATTGACAATGGAAAAGTCCTCGTCTTGGTACGAGCAACCCCATTCTGATCGTTCAAGCTCAAAGCATCTTTACGCAGCCGAAGTGACCAAATTGAGGCTTATCAGAGGACAGTGCCTGGTTCATCTCCGCGTTCCCCAGGCCTCGGCTACAAGCGCAGCAATTCATCAATACTACTCCAGTAAATGAAAAAAAAACATCATCGTATCCCCCGATTCGCAGCCTACCAAAAATCCAATCTCAGCTAGCGCTTATTACGAAGCCGTACTCTGTACCATCGACCAATCCAAGATCCATGTAATTCTCCGCGCCATTGCCAGACTAATTTGCCCTAATGTGGAAGGGAAAGGGTTTAAGGCTGACGATGAAACGACAACACCAGTCTCATGTTTTTAGTTGGGGAACTCAAACGACGGTGAAGAGTCACGGATCTGGGGGAGAAACTTTGTAGCACAGAATGGAACTTAAGGTGAGTCTTAGAAACATTCTTTCTTCCTCATGGAAGTCAATTGCAGGCGACAGGGCTCGGTTACGGGGTCCAAGAAAGTCCGAGTTCGCGACGGTCTCCTTTTTCGCGAGGTCGATATGGCCAAGGTAGTCAGGATTCGTGTATCGAATGAAAGCCCTGGCTATGACCCATCCTGGGATGCAGTGAGACCAAATATGGAAATAACGTGATTTGTGTATTGGGACTTTGGGTTATGGTGCATAATGGTCATTAATTTGCCCATTGCCTAAGTGATCCTTCGCGGAAGATACAGAGCGTGCATTATACTCGATATGAATCAACTTCAGCTCGCTGCTGACCGCGTGTTGATGAGGCACGAACCCTACAACGACCCTTGTTTGACAACACGGGAGCTAAAACATGGGTCCTCTCTGTTCCGTTTTTCGACGTCGCCTCGCATCGGATTCAATTGATGAGGTGAACAGCCATGCATCCGCATATCAATGGCCGCAGAAAGGCGACCTGCAGATGCCTGTGGACATGGATAGGCGAACAATCTTACTTGCATCGACGCGAATTACTAAAAAGCCAAGTTATAGGAGAGAGTCTTGGCTTCTGGGGAGGCGAGAATAAGCTACAATATTGATCAACAGACGGACTCGCCAGAACAAGATCAGAGAAAAAGCTTGGTATTCTACGGAGTAATGCAACGTGTATCCCGCAGTGGAGACTGGAGATTTTTCCAAGAAATTGCTCCGCAAGGATTTGAGGGGCTGTGCTGGACTGTGAAGAACATTGTGTGTGAAGGTTGCCGAAGAAGTGAAGCAAGAGTTGATCAAACAAAGAAATGATTGTCATATGATCAGATTTATGTGTGATTATGTGCTGGCAGTAAAAAGTCTTTTCTCTTCGATAACAGGGAGACAAAGGATGCGGCAACAGTTGAAGAATTCAAGACCAATTGAGGTGACGAATCTCGTATAAAATTAGATGATTCCAGCAGAAGTTTAGATACGAGCCTCATTCTAAAGTTACCGCCAGAAAGGAGAACAGCAGAAGACCGTGAATGGAACGTTGCTCATTGGATCCAGCTGTTCTTTGACGTCCGATGGGGGGCAGTGCAGCCCATTTTTCCTTCTCGCTCACAGATGCCACATTTGTTTGGGCAAAGGAGTAAGGCTTTGTTACTCATAGTGGAAGCTTGACCACGTCACGGACCTCCTTTTGTAATTAACGACCTATTCCTTGAATGTCCTGACTTGGCTTTTAGGCGCCCCCTGGCTCAACTAAATGCGGGAATATGCTGTTAGAGACGTCGACAGACGGCGCGGTTCAGTGGACGTCTTTTGTTGGACATACGGAAGTGCGAATAAGGTGTCAGGGCTCCAATCAGGTTTCGGCCCCCTGAAACTCGCATGCCATCCCGTTCATCATGATCGATCAGTGTCTCGCCATCCCCTAGAACTTTCGATCTTCTCTTGTGTTGCCCGTTACGTAGTGCATCGTGACTTGTGCAGTGTCACACACCTGCATCTCTGCTGTCTCAGAACCAGACATGGCGTTTGAGTTTCTCCAAACAGAGAGCAAGGAGGTCAACTGTTTCTGATGATCACAACACCCAAGTGAGGCTTTACGATGAATCGTGTTCACCCGGAAAAGGGTTTGCTCAAACTTGTTTATCCTGTCTTTTGCCGCCACAAGAAGAAGAAGAAAAAACCAACAGAGGGTAGGTAGCGTGCAGAGGGGGCGAGCTGCGTTTCAATCTTCTAGTTGTGCGTTGGTGTTGATGGCCTCGACCAGGTAGCGCTGAGTCGCTGACTGCTCCTCCTCCCTGGGAGACCGTTGTAACCGGAGTCTGCCCGGGGTACGACAGCAGCACAGTATGAAACATTCTCTCCACTAGAAACGACTTACACATGGAGGGCTCTCTTAGTGCTTTTGCCCAGCCCTGCCGCTGAGACCACAAAATTTAGAAGCGGCGGCGCCGGTGTGGAGGCCACGAGCCAATAGGGGGACGAAACGCCAGAGCGTTACAGGGGGCTGCTCTCTGGGAGCCTGGCTTGCAAGCGTTCCTGAATTGCGGCGGCATTGAGACCACCTCCTCTTACGGATAGTCCTAACGTTAGGTTGTTTGCTGTCGTCCTTGTCCTCCTCCCGATGGAGATGGATGAGCTTCAGTCCCCATATCAGGCCAGGAGCGTCCCGTCCATCCTATCCGCTGTCTTTCTTTCCTCTTTTCGTGATTCATCATATTAATACCCAGGCCCCTCTCCCGTGCGTGCATCCCCTTCGTCTGGTCTCTTCCTTATTCTCACTCTCGTTTGTGATAAACTGATTCCTACTGCTCTTGGCCCTTTCCTTTGAGCATCCTCTCTCTATTTCCTCTCTCATCTTTCTGATCGAACTGAATTTCCCTTTACCCTTGCACGCCTGCTGGCAGGATACCGTCTCTCTCATCTCTTGAATAAATCGACATCGAACGCGATAATCGGCATCATGGGCGAAAACTATTCTGCTTCTGCTACTTCTAGCCATACAGCCACCACCGCCGTCAACCGTCCAACAATTGACACCAACACTGAGACCCAAGCGAAGCCTCAATCCCCTAGCAGTGATCCTACGCGTCTCCAAAGTCTCGACACTTCCAATGAGAAGCGCCTACACAGTCTCGAAATCCCCCTCGACAATGTTCGCTCTCCCCCTTCTCCCGCCGTAGGCGTCAATCCAGCTCTTTTCCGGAAGCACACCTCTCTCGACATTGACGACTACTTCACCGGACCTCGTGATCTTCAGAAGCACTCAAAATGGCCTCTTGTCATGCAGATGCACGGCTCTATCATGCCAAAGTTGATCATCCCCCTGGTTGCTATTGGCGCCTGGTCGACCGCCATCACAGTCATCCACGACAAGGTCCATGACATTTCTGTTGACTCTGTCCTGCTTACCATTCTGGGTTTCGTCGTCGGTCTGAGTCTGTCTTTCCGATCCTCGACTGCGTACGAGCGTTATGCCGAAGGTCGTCGATACTGGGGCATGCTTACCATGGCTTCCCAGACATTGGGCCGAGTTTTCTGGATTCATGCCAAGGATGTCCCTGACCAAGACCCCCGCGAGACTATTCTCGAGAAGATTGGCGCGATGAACCTCATTGTCGCTTTCTCAGTTTCTCTCAAGCATGCCCTTCGATTCGAGCCCTACAGTGCCTACCCTGATCTGGAGCATCTCATCGGTCATCTCAACACCTTTGCCAAGGCCGCTACTGCCGCTGATCCTGATGGCCCTGCTATCAAGAAGAAGAACATGTTTAAGTCTGCTGGAGAGTACCTTGGTGTGTCGTTTGCTCAGAGCAACCCCCGTAAGGCTCTTAAGAAGACCGACAAGCCTCTTGGCAACCTCCCTCTCGAAATTCTCAACCATCTTGCCATCACCATCGATCGTATGGTCGCTCAGGAGCAACTCCCTGTCCCAATGCAGCAGACCCTTGCTTACAATCACCTCACCATGATGAACGACTGCATGACTGGCTGTGACCGTGTTCTCAACACTCCTCTCCCCATTGCTTACACCATTGCCATCAGCCAGATCACCTTCGTCTATGTCTTTGTCCTCCCCTTCCAGCTTGTCGATAAGCTCCAGTATATCACGATTCCGGCTTCTGTTGTCGCCGCATATATCATTTTCGGACTTCTATTCATCGGCCAAGAAATCGAGAACCCCTTTGGACACGACGTCAACGATCTTCCTCTCGAGGTCTACTGCGATCAGATTGCGGCTGATATGGACATCATTGCGTCTCATGATAAGCGCGAGCCGGATGCATTCCTCCTCAGCCACAACAGCATGCCTCTCTACCCCGTCAGCACTGCCTCGTCCAACGCATGGATGAAGCGAAGTGACGAGAAGCTCCGCCGGACCATCAGGGACAAGCCCAACACCATGTTCGAGTGGCGCAAGGAGATCACCCGTAAGAAGCTGAACGGTGGCAAGTTTGGCACCAATGACATGAAGATGAACCCTGGCGACCATAACGTCTAGATCTTTCCTTGTTATACCCCTGTAATGCATGTTGTATGGACTTCTCGAGGGAGTGTCTGACAACAACGGCGTATCAAAATAAGCTATGTCTAGTTTCGGTTCTTTGTTAATTTGGTTGGTTTGCTCTGAAGGACCTCAGAGGGGTTGCTTCATGTTAAGTGTGAAAAGGTTTGGCAGATATCACTGGGTGTTTTAAATGGTCAGCAATAGCGTTCTAGTCTGTTCAATCTTCAATACAAATTGATGCAATAATCGTTCCCTGTATGACTCTTGAAGGGCTACTTATTTGTTTGAGTGACTCAATATGAAAGTCCCATCAAGTTGAATATAATCATTATCTTATCATGCATGGCCTGACCTGACATGGATGGGGGTAAAATCGGAGCGGAATTTCAGGGCGACCGTGCCCCGCGATTTCAAAGCTCTGCATCCGTCCGTCCCTGGCGAATGATGACTCGCAGGAAAGAAGTGAAAGAGTCAAAGCCATCCATTTTTTTGTGTTAACCCTTGAGCCCACTTGACTCACCTTCACTCGCTCGGAATCGCCATTGATGCTCGCGCGGCGCTTCACTTCCTCCACCTTTTCCTCTTCCTCTACTTCTTGTTATATCGTGACATCCTCTTTGCCATTGCGACAAGCTTTTGTCCCGACTCGTACCCTTTCTCTACTCTCGACTCGTCAGTCCTCGCGACAACAGACATTGCATCGCCACTACAAGTACCCCTCCTCCATCGAACATATACGCACCATGGCGACAGACGCCAACGCTCTCGCCGACCAGCTCCAGCAGCTTGGCCTCGACAATATCGAGACTTCTTTCCCTGGATGCCACCCCGATACCAACCCAGTCGATATCTACCGCTCACACATCACAAGCCTTTTGGCACCCATCACTGGTGTCGATCCTAAGATCATCTACCCCGCCATCCAGTGGACTCAGACTCTCGACAAGGGAGATGCTATTCTTGCTGTTCCTGCTCTCCGAGTGAAGGGCAAGAAGCCCCAAGAGCTCGCTGAGGAATGGGTTGCTCAGGTGAGTCGCATAAAACAGCAATTGCTGAATTATAGCTAACACGATCAAGTTGCCCGAGTCTCCTCTTATCGAGAAACCTACCGCTGCTGGTCCCTTCATCTCCTTCTTCTTCAAGCCCAACAAGCTTACCAGCATGCTCCTCCCTACGATTCGAAAGCGCGCCAACAACTACGGCAAGAACCCTTACAACGGTCTTCGAGACCCTAATGACCCCAATTCTGACAAGAAGCGATTGGTTATCGAGTTCTCCTCACCCAACATTGCCAAGCCTTTCCACGCTGGCCATCTCCGAAGTACCATCATTGGTGGTTTCCTCGCTTCTTTGTACGAGAGTGCTGGATGGGAGGTTACCCGACTGAACTACCTTGGTGATTGGGGTAAGCAGTATGGTCTGCTGGCTTTGGCCTGGGAGAAGTGGGGTGATGAAGAAGCCCTCAAGGCCGATCCTATCAACCACCTTTTCAACCTGTATGTCCGAATCAACCAGGATATGTCCGCCGAGAAGGAGGAGATTGCGGCCAAGAAGGCTGCTGGTGAGGACATTGCTCCGCTTGAGGAGAAGTCCTTGGACGAGCAAGCCCGAAAGTACTTCCGACAAATGACAGATGGTGACAAGGAGGCCGTCGAGCTCTGGCGACGATTCCGAGATCTCAGCATTACCCGATACAAGAAGACCTATGCCCGACTCAACATTAAGTACGACGAGTACTCGGGAGAATCTCATGTCCCCGAGGAGGACATGGAGAAGGCCGCCAAGGTCCTCTCTGAGAAGGGTCTTACCGAGGACGCCAACGGTGCTATCCTCATTGACTTCTCCAAGCACGTCCCCGGCAAGCCTGGTAAGAGTCTCGAGAAGGTCATTCTCCGAAAGAAGGATGGCACTGCTCTGTACCTCACCCGAGATATCAGCGAGCTTCTCAACCGACATGAGAAGTACAACTTTGACCACATGATCTACGTCGTTGCTTCTCAACAGGATCTCCACCTGAAGCAACTCTTCAAGACAATTGAGCTTATGGGCCACGAGGATATTGCTAAGAAGTGCCAGCACATCAACTTCGGTATGGTTCTTGGTATGAGCACCCGAAAGGGTACTGTCAAGTTCCTTGACGATATTCTCCGTGATGTTGCCGACAAGATGCACGAGGTCATGAAGAAGAATGAGACCAAGTACTCTCAGGTCGGGAACCCTGAGGCTGTCGCCGATATCCTCGGTATCAGCAGTGTTATGGTCCAGGACATGTCCGGAAAGCGGTATGTACCCTGAACTCATTGCAAAGTTTGTTACTGACAGCACTAGAATCAACAACTACAAGTTCGACATGGACGTTATGACCTCTTTCGAGGGTGACACTGGCCCCTACCTCCAGTATGCTCATGCTCGTCTGTGCTCTATCCGCCGACGAGTTGGTCTCTCCGACGAGGAGCTTGCCACTGCCAACTACGATCTCTTGACTGAGAAGCACGCTACCGACCTCGTCCGACTTCTCAGCCAGTGGCCCGACGTTGTCCAGAACACTCTCAAGACCCTTGAGCCCACCACCATCTTGACATACCTGTTCAAGATGACACACGTTCTCAGCTCCAGCTACGACCACCTCCGAATTGTCGGCAGCGAGGCTGAGCTTCAGAAGGCTCGTATGGCTCTGTACGATGCTGCCCGAATCGTCCTCCACAATGGCATGAGTCTGCTTGGTCTTACACCTGTTGAGCGGTATGTTTCCCAAATATGCTGATTTATGAGTGATTGCTAATGATGTGTAGAATGTAAGCTACAGTTTAAACAAGAGTTTGTAAAAGAAATGGGACATGGATTACAGAGGGGCATGGAATGATGGGCGTCGAGTCTTATCTCGACTGATGGCGCATTAGACGAGACTATGAAAAGTTTTAATATACCCATTCAACTTACCTCCCTGGTACTTCTGATCATTGTTGTTTCAACGCGCCTGGCCTGACTTGGAGTGAATATTTGTCCAACCTCAGCCGCTGGGCAGAAGTAATTTGACAGACTGCACCCACCAGGCTCAAGAGTCGCCTCCAAAGCAGCACAAATGCCGAGGAGTCACGGACTCGTCCGCATTGATGAGTCTTGTGGTTATCCAGAGTATTCCTTGAGAATGGTAGGCTTATCGGCCTGAGTCACATACCCAGCCACTTCATCAATTTGTCCAACTCCAAAGCGACATCGGACAATGTATGTGACGCAAATACAAAACAGGACTCAAATTGCCATCAAGCGGCCGCAGTTCTGATGATGAATGATATTTTTATGTTTTGCCCCGTAGCTGAGATTTTCGGGCGTGATTCCCATGCATTGTTCCTTTGTTTCTCTATAATACAGCAGCCTGTCGATTCAAGGCTCAATTGATCCGTTCACTGTTGAGCCGTAACAGAATCTGAATCTTGCGCGATTGCAAATCGTCATGTCTTCCCATTCGTGATGTCCCGACCTCTAGCAACCTTCATAGTCGTGCAATCATCCCATGTTGACTCTCCACCGATTTTCACCGTCGTATGCACAAAGATACCTTTAGTCCGTAACCCAATCGCCCTCAAGCAGAAGGGACCTTGGTCCTAATCTGAACGCCGTGCCAGCCCTTGACAAGATCACCAAGAGCAGCATTCACCATGCGCTGCTGCTTGAGAATTGTCTGGCCCTCGAAGGCAGGAGATGTGATATCGATGGCGTACATGCTCCCACAGCCACCCGAGACATCTTGGACAAGTAGTTCGGTGGGCTGAAGCTTCTCGGAGAGCATTTCGGCGATGGCAGATTCAGCGGGGCTCATGGAAGGCAGATCAGGCTCTTCCTCAACGGCAGCGGAAAATCGAGTCGCAGAAGCTGAGAGAAGTCTTTGGGGCGTCAATGTCGGTATTTGTGTTGTAATGCGGGTGATGGTCGCAGGAGCGCGGACGAGGGTGCGCAGAGAAAGACGAGCAGAGCGCATTGCTGCACGGCGACAGGTGTTGCAGATCATTGTTTTAAGGTGTAGTTGAATCAATCGGCTTTTTCGCTGGAGGAGAGGTGAAGGAAGTTAATGACGATGGTGGAGTTTGAGTCTGGAGGGATTACCTAATTGGGATACATGGAGAGGAAAAAATGTGGAGGGGTCTGTAACTAATCGAGCGACGACGGTTTGTGGGCGTGGGTCGAGATGGAGATGAATGCTGTTGTTTTATTGCTTCAATTGATCTACGCTCATAAATACAGAGTACAGTACTCCTACTATAGCTCTGAGAGGTCTCTTCACTGAAGGATTGAGTGCCGAAAAGTCATTCCGAGTTCGTATTAGATACAAGCCTGGTGGGACCGGAAAACTATTACTGCTGTACGACGCCTTTTCAGACAATTCTTTTTTTTCCCAACCAACTCGACTCATTCTCCAGCGCACTTTACCCAACATCATGCCACGCAAGGTACGATAC
>VYWZ01002014.1:0-13045 GCA_008711595.1 Fusarium xyrophilum
TTTTTTTTTTGGGGGGGGGGGGACGAAGCAAGGTTCTAGGCTTGGAACTACTGCATGAGGTAGGAAAATATTCATTCTTACCTGTTCATGAGCAAAGCGAAGCTTGTGCTCCAAGACGGTCTTTCGATCTGTCAAGGTCTGAACTTCATCAGTAAGGGCGTTGAAAGCATCTGCCAACGTGTGCGCAAGATGAAGATATGCCATGCCCCTGGCTGTGAATGAGTGCGACAGGGAAAGAGAAGAGAAGAAGAAGGTTGAAAATTGAAAGGAGGAGATGAAATATTTATTAGATGGGGAAGAAAGAGGAAAAGAGATTTGCTAGATCCCGACAGCAGCGCTGTTGCCAGAGCAAGGCGGCAGCAAAGTGGAGAGATAATGACACTGATTGGCCTGCTTATATGCGACAGCGGGTACGGCAGGCTGGCAGCTAAAAATTAGGGGCCTTCCATCCTCCGGGCAGTGTGCTTGCCTACTACCTAGGCTTGCTAGGTTGGAATTTAGAGCCGAGCCACTTCGGAGCGGACATGATGATGAGGCTCTATTGGCTCCACGTTATAAGTTCCTAGGTTATGCTTCTAGTGCCTACTCCGTACCTCGACTACTCTAGTACCTATAATGTGATCTGACGCACCATGTGCTGGCAGTGGGTGCTCCTTGTCTACCAGTAGGTACCTTAGCTGCTTTTAGGTACCTAGCGCAAAGCCCGGTCCCTTTAGAGCGGATGATGGAGCGGTGGTGAGGCGCCGGCCGAGTTAATGGATGCTAATATAGAAGCCAAAAGCTACCCTGTAGGTGTCTTTGACCGACCGCTGTGATAAATTCCTCAAGTCAGGTGATAACAGATCGAACAGATTGTCTGGGCGACCAGGTCTTAATTCTAACAATCTTATTAGATAACTAACTATATTGTTTTAGGGACTACATCTTTTGGATTCAAGTATAACTACCGTATAGAAGAAATCAACGAAATGATAGCTGCATTCAGTATAATCAAATGTACAAATACAGTTCAAGAATATGTTAATTCGGTGCATTCAAATTAGACTTTTACAGAATATAACGGTAACTCCAGGCCAGTATAAGCCAGTGCCACTTGTAGAAAGAGCTAAGTGATTCCTAATCAAGAAGTGCCTATCGATTCACCTACCAGAGTAAGGTAAGAGGTAGGGTAGGTAGGTGGTTTGGCATTCAACATGCATCTTACCCACCAACCCCGCCACCACCAAAACACCATCACCATCACCGCCTGCTATTGTAACACGAGTCACCATGTCTACGCCTGAAAACTTGTCCATCCCTCAAGCCGAACTGGTCAGCAGGAAAGCTCACGTGCTGCCCGGGCAATTATGTGTCACGGAGCTCTTCTTCAAAGCACCTCTTGACTATACGGATATACAGGGCCCTTCCATCACGCTATTTGCACGTGCTGTCAAGAAACACGATGTTCCCATATTCCCACCCGATGATGAAGAGTCAGAGAACAGCCCGAAAGACGAATTTGGCGAGCCCCCAAAACCATACATGGTCTATCTTGAGGGAGGGCCGGGCTTTGGTAACCGTGAACCGCAGGATCATCCCCTCACCCGCCACGCTCTTGCAAACGGATACCAGCTTCTCTTACTTGACCATCGCGGCGTTGGCCTGAGTACACCAGTTGGTGCTGATATGCTAAGCCTTGTGTCTGAAGACGTTGAAGGGCGCACTCGGTATCTCGGCCTCATGCGCCAGGACAACACAGTCCGGGACTGCGAAGCTGTGAGGAAGTACCTTACCGCCTCATGGCCCGCTGCCAAACAACCATGGTCCCTCTTTGGCCAGTCGTACGGAGGCTTCATCGCACTATCCTATTTGTCCATGCATCCAGAAGGCCTTCGGGAAGTCTTTACCACTGGCGGCCTAGCCCCTGTGGGTAAGAAGCCTGATCAAGTATATGAAGCAACATTCCAACGGGTCATACAGCGCAACCAGCAGTACTACGAAAAATTCCCAGAGGACGTCGAAAACGTCCGTCAAGTGGCTAAATTCATAGAGAGTAAAGGTGGCAGTATCCCGTTGCCATCTGGCGGTGTCCTCACCGTTCCTCGTCTCCTGACCATAGGCATTTCCTTTGGAAGCCATGGTGGCTTCGACCAGGTTCACTCTACGATCCTGACTTTGAAGGCATCTCTCGATCAATTCGGGTTTTTCAACAGAGCATCCCTCGTACCACTTGAAGGCTGGAACCCATTTGATACCAACATCATATACGCCATCCTTCACGAAGCCATATATTGTGACGGCCCTGGTTTAGCCTCCGCCTGGTCAGCGAACCGCATTGGAAAAGAACTCAAGCCATTCTCCTGGCTGAATGACAACTACTCAACGGAATCTACCAGCGGATGCCTCTACTTCTCTGGAGAAATGATCTTCCCATTTCACTTCGAAACTTACCCAGAACTCCAGGTACTTCGCCAAGAGGCTGAGTTATTGGCCAGTCGTGATACCTGGCCTGCTCTTTACGATCAGGAGAAGCTTCATAAGAATAAAGTTCCTGTATATGCCGCTTCTTTCGTTGAGGATATGTACGTCGACTATAACTTTGCAAGAGACACAGCCAAGCTTGTCAAGGGCACAAAGACTTTTGAGACGAACGTCATGTATCACTCGGCATTGAGAGCGAAATCGGATGAGGTGCTGCAGCAATTGTTTAGCCTGAGAGACGATGTCATTGACTAGATTTGGATGTCTTGCAAGAATGGCACACCTGCAGAAGTTAAAAGCCACCAGAAAGAATAACTTTACGCGTAGGCGAGATAGATATGAGACCTGGTACCTACTCATTTATTCAAGTCAAAAAACAAAACTTCCAGTGACTATATTCATAGTGCGCCGAACCGGCCTCCAGTGTGTAGACGCAACAGCATAGAACAACGACCGCAAACCGCATCGAGTTTTATAACTAATGACTAGTGATAGGCTCGTGTTCGCGCAGGCGCACGACCCAAGTTTTGCCACTCGTCTTCATAAGCCGCAGTATGAACATGCTCCATCGATGGCAAATCAGCCGTCGGCTGCGAATGCCTCATGACTGTCTCTCGTAGAATGGTAGCAGCGAGTTGTGGGTTGCTCACCAAGAACTCACTTGTCTCTACAGGCGCGTGCTTCCAGAGAAGCGGCTGAAGGAACCCAACGCGTGCCATGACCATCTTGAGCAAGTCATCAACTTCTGGCACGCTGAGGTAGAGCTTTCTGCAAAGATGCATCATTTTTGGTTGTGCAGCATCCCAGCCTGCTGTCTCGAGCATATCGACACACGACCGCATCACTGCCTTTCGAAAGTCGTCCATAAGATAACGTGTCGCGCAAATATAAACGTCGAGGTTGAGCTCATACGCCAGGAACCACGTCCGAAGATCCTCTCCAGTGATACGCTCCGGTGGGCTCTGTCGAGGAGGCATCGGAATGCTGACAGGAGGAGGGAAAACACCTGGGAGATGGATCCCTCTTCTAGGAGCCCCTCGACCATAAGGCATAGGCACGGGAGTATTGCCCTCGCGGGATCGTTGAGCCCCGCATTGCCAGCATCTCGAAAAGTCACGCCGCGCGAGGCATCGAGGACACGAGCAACCCGGTCGATGATGCCCCGGATGCTTCTCCTGGGTTTCTCCCGCCTCAGCATGTCTCGGTCGTCGAGCCCGACGCCGGCGTCTCCATGAGGTACCCGAGCTCCCAGAACTGCTACTGCTACTTGACGAGCTCGAATCAGAAGCCTCTGCTGGCTCTGGGTCAACTTCAATACCCTTTCCCTTATCGACTTCTGGTTCTACTGGCATATTAGTACTCGTTGGTCAGGGATAGGCTGTAAGCTGGTTGGTTCACCTAAAACGCTCGCTGCTGGCTTGATGGGTTCATAGCAACCCTCGTATAGAAATGCAACAAGAAAATGAAAAATAGCCGGATCCTCCTCAGGCAGATCAATGAACTGCTCACTTGCTTCTCTGAAGTTTCCGCATAGGGCTTTTTGGAACCACTCTGCCTGAATAAGTATATCTTTGTGAACCTGGAACCCTGTTAGCTCAACTGGTCGCCATCTCAATAGATCGATACCTTTACATACGTAGAAGGTTTGCATGTTGTTCAAAGGACCAACTCGTATTGGCACAGGCGCAGAGCAATATCGGCCGTCTGCTGAACTGACCCAGAGGTCTTCTGTTATGCTAGGTAGATGTTCTTCTTTCTTCTCCCCGTAGACTCTGTCTATCACGATAACCTGAGGCTGAGGAACGCCCATGGCATCGGCCAAGGTGTGCACTGTGACGGTTGAGCCTGCACTTTCTGCATTTCCCGCATCATCCGCCATAACAAGGCTACCCAGTACTGATCGATTTCAGACCAGTATTCATCAACTCAAGAGATGGCGTGAGGGCGCGTGAAAAGAGTGAAATGAGGCTTTCAGAACGTTTCGTCTTCCGGAACACGGTGGAAAATAGGACTAGAAATAGACATAGGCAAGCATCTCTCTCTCTCTCTCTCACACACACACACACACCATCTTGGCGTCCGGTCTAAGCCTAGAAACAGCCAGCAACATGTCAAGCATGTGGATGGTAGATGGCTACCAATTGAGTGCCACAGCCGCCCAACCATCTGGCTGTATTCTGGCGCAGAACAAGCAAGGCGCACACGACGTGCAGCGGTACAAGCGCTTGGTCACCAAAAGACCAATCGCTGACAGGTAACGTCTTCATCGAGTTTCTGAACATTCTCGGCAAACAGGCTACCGGAAAATGATCAGTCACGCCTCCTGCACGAACAAGGGACATCTCCCCATCCATTTCCTCTAACGCAACATTCTCTCAATTCTTTGCTCAAGGCGGCGGCAAGCCGGCTGGACTAAAACAGGGGTAAATTGGTCCAATCCCTAACCTTGGATCTATGCCTCCGCTCCCACGCATGGTATCGACGCGCGTCGGCGAACGACAAATGCATCATGAATTGATCTCAATCTGGGGGCTGGTTCAACTCACCATCCTTACAGCCTGGTGTTTGTGATAAATGTCTGCCAGTACACACGCTGACTCGCGAGGCACATGTCTTCCTTAGGCGTGCAATCCTAGGCCACCCGATACGCTGGATGCAGCCATCTATCACGCGCCTGCATTCGCATTTAACGTCCGACCTTTTTCCCTTTTTTCTTTTTGCCGTCCTAGGCCCGTACTCACCGAAATGGAAGCCGTGGTAAGATTCTACAATACTCGCCAGCCCTGTTGTTGCCCACTGGTGCACTTTCTGGACGTGGCTACTCCTCCTCTATCTCTGCCTGCATCTGGAGTTCTTCAGGAACCATATTAGGCTTGTCAGGTAAAATAGAGGTCAAGACAACTCACTCCAAATCTTGCTTGCAGCATCTGATATGACTTTGGCCTTGACAAGAAGTTTCTCTTCGTATTTCTCATTGTCTTTGCCTTTTAAACGGATCTTGTTTGGTTGAGCCTGCGCATAAAAATCAGCATTACCCATGTGGGCATTCTCGATAACAGATTGGAACACCGACCTGCATCAGTATAGGAAGTAGCTCTGTAGGATCTGCATTCGCGATCGTTGCCACGGTACGAAAACCGTTCTCCCAAAATACCCGCCTGTGATATTTAAGCAACACTACTGTCTGCCGAGAGCAATCCACTCACGCTGTTCGGCTCTTGATGAAGGGAATCTTTGCCAAGGCCAATAGGTCAGCTCTTGCACCAGCCACGAGCCTGTCTGCAAAGTGTTCAAGAGCTGCGGCCATTACTCTGGATTACGGTTAGCTATGTGATATAAGAAGTCGTCAATAAACATACCCCCAGCTCATCTGTTCACAGAACTTGATCATTCCTGCAGCGAACCCTTGACAAGTCTGCGAAAGATTCTGAACCATTCCACGAGGCACATCGTATTTGCCTGCCACTATGTGTATAGGAATCTCGTTACACAGATCCCGCAGTTGGAGAGCGAGATAAAAGCGTCGATGTACTCGAGCAACCTGCTTCTCCTCTGGCGTCGTCTCACGGAGCGTGGCACCTTGAGCACTATTTGGCTGTCAGTGAGTACCCCGTGACCGTGATAACAACCTACAGCTTGAGTATTGTGGTAGGTTTGATGCCCAGAAGCCTCAGTACCCGCAAACCACTCTCATCCAGACCCTCCATTTCATTCCGAAAGACCTGCCAGTTCACCATAACCCCGAATTCTTGGACGGGCGTAAACGTGTACAAGACGTGCATCTCACCATCCATGACAAAGGCTTGGAGCGCCCGACTAAGTTCGCTATGGACAAATACACCATCGTCGGGATCGATAGCTGACGCCACAATTGCCCTACCTAGTTGTGTTGCCGTGAACATGGACAAGGAATCGGAGGTCACAAAACCCATTGATTCTATTTCTTCCAAGCTTGAGGTGATAGAATCATTGGCAAACTTGGCGCTATGAGTATGACTCAACAGAGACTTCGAGAAGTAGTCCACAATGGACTCATGACTCGTAGCTAAGCGTATGGATATGACTTCTAGCACTGCACTGAAATATGTTAGCTGGCAATCATTCATGCTTCTGAAGGACAGACTCACCGTTGGATACGTCGATTCTCAGTGCTAAGACAGCTGGCGACGGGTGGCAGCTCCGCATTCATGAGATCTACGACTTGCTCGAGGTCATTTTCGCGGCAGCAGAGATATGTTTCACCGATAGATGCTTTCCCCTGTCTTCCCGCTCGCCCTCGCATTTGCCTCAGCATCGATGGCCCAACAAATTCGCGCCCCATTCGACAGTTGTGTAAAATCACCCGCCTTGCTGGCCTGCAAAAGTTCAATGAAGTGTTTAACAATCGAGACAGCGACTCTTACAGGTTGATACCAGCAGCCAGACTGCAGGTTGCGACACACACTAATAGTGTTCCAGAATCGTAAGCCGCCGCTATGAGATCTCTCTCTTCGGTCGTCAAGCCAGCCTATATAGTCAGAAATGTTCGTGAGCTTCAGTCGGCCAAAGCGACTTACGTCTAAATCGATTAGGAACACATGCTCGATTTTGCAAGATCGGACGTCTCACTTACGATGAAATGCAACGCCATAAAGGACCGTCTCTTCCAATACCGGATCAACCCCAGTGTTAAGACTCCGAAGCTCTCCCAGCAAGTCCATCCTTCTGTCAACAACGTCAGCCTGGAGCTCATGTGGCTGGGGCATAGCTCGACTAATCCATCGTGCGTCAGACTCGCACATGCCACGACTCCCGGCAAAGACGAGGGCACCGAAACCAGCAACAGCGGTCTCGTGAGCAAGTGTAACCACTGCATTTAATACTGGGTCGCGAAGCTCCTTATGGGTGGATGGCTCGATTCGCCGGATGGGCCTCGTCTGTGCCTGTGTCTGTGTAGACCGACTGTTCAGCTGTGCAGCTGTTTTGATGAGACTGCTTGTAGAACCTGCGGGATAAATATTTCCGTCATACACGAGATGTTCCTCGATAGGAACCGGTCGATACCGAGTTTCGTAACAATGCCCTTCGAGCCATCGAGCCATTATGTCCATATTCTACTACCAAATTAGACGGCTCAAAATACACCACGAAGTCGACCGACCAACATACCGGGAGAGTGGCACTCATGCCCACGATTTGTACACGCTGCTCCAGGCTGAGCAGTTTGGTCGCCACGAGTTCTAACAAATAGCCTCGATGATCATCATCAACCATGTGTAACTCATCAAGCACAACCGCGCGAAGCTTGGAGATCGAACAGTCATCAATAGCCGTATTCACGAGTGCGTTTGCCTTGGAGTGTCAATAATTTACTTGCTTAGAAGACTGGGATTGCGGTGCTAGGAACCGACCTTCTCCAATGTGCACACGCCAATATCAAAATCAGCCCAAGTTGCTCTAACTTTTCCACCCCCAAAGAAACCAATGACACGGACTGTGTTCTCATCAGCTCGTCTACGCCATATGCGTTTGTCATCATCGAGCGTTGTTCCAGAGGCGAAGCGTAAGCCTTGTACCACACTGCGAAGCCAACGAACTTTCTCTTGAACCAGAGCAACATATGGTAACACAAGGAGGGCCTTTGTTCCCTTTACTTCCAAAATTCGTTTCAGCATGAGCACTACAAGTGTTAGCTAAGATCCGCACACTACCGTTATTCATCTCACCGTCAGCCACAAGAGATTTGCCACCGCCAGTTGGTGCACAATATACAAGGTTCTTGTCTCCTGTCAGAAGCCCAGGGCCTTTGAGGCAAGCTTTTTGCCATGGATATATTTGTTTAATGCCAAGTGAAGCAAAATTATCAACCAGCTGTTGAGGAAGTCCATATGTAGAGTGGCTTAATTCGAGTTCAGGATCACAAGACGATGTCGGAGTCGCAGCAATAGCCTTGCGCTGAGAATACTCAGACGGCCCGACTGGCTCATCGAGACGAACAATGCGACTCGCAGAAATTCGAGGAGGCGCAGAGGGGAGACTGACGGCTCGCTGGAACTGAACAGTCGCTCGAGAAGTAGAAGTCCTGAAGTGATGTTCGTCTCCCGCTGTTGATAAACTTCTTTTGTGTCCAGCAATAGAAGTGGTAGCGAATGTAGTCTTTTGTCCATTTGTAGTTTCGACACTGGTTGAGTGCAATAACCCTCGCATGCTCTTCATGATGAGTATCAAAAAGACAAAGGAAACAAGACGGGACAAGACGAGAGCGAAACATAGATGAGCCACCAAGTCCAACAATCCTTTTTGACAGGTAGGTCCTTAGCCGGAAATGTGACGTGACACGCGTTGTCGCAACGCGTCCGGAAAAATCTGGAAACGCCAAGTCACGTGGTCAGATAACAGACCAGACGTGGGGTGTCAGGCATGGCGGGCAGCAGCCGATGCAGGGCTTTTGGTGGTGCCCCGCGGCACGATGGAGGGCTGTCATTGGATGAATGCGATCGATGACGCAGATAAGCCCTGCACTGTTCTCCAGGGCAGCGACCGCCAACGGCAGGTGGCACAAACATGCCCTGTCGGTTCTGCCTCTCGCCTCTTACCCTCCTCCAACCCATCATCCACCAAACTGACCTATCCCGTACGACCAACCAATCTTCTCACTACAGTACCTACCTAGGTATTGGAACCTACTACCCAAAGCAGCTAGTGTCCCTGTTTGCTAGGAGTCTGGCCTTAAACAAATTATTTCCACCCAATAACTTGGCCGTCCTCATCACTTATGTCATTTCCCTCTCTCCGCGCCAGATCTCGGGTCTTCCATCCCTTGTTCTTCCTTATTTGAGATGTTTCTGCCTCAACTCTGTAGCACTATGCGGGAATAGACTCAGGCTGCTTGCACATGCTGCACACAGACACAAACAAATCCATCCATTGCTTGCCTACCTCTACCTAGGTACCTTGTATCCATGGCGCCACTCCCTTCTTGGGCCGACTGCATGTGCATTAGATCGATGTACTCTCAGGGAGAAAGACCTCCCGTGTACGAAGATGGATGGTTGGTCTTATTAGATTCCTTCTCATGGTTTTTGGTCAGCGTTCCTCCATGGTTAATCACGATACGTATCGTAATATGTCGTGTGGATTGAGTCTCAAGTGTCGTTGTGAGCTTTCCCCTGCGGTCGGGTCGTGTATTGCCCCACGACCCTTTAACAAGGTACGTAAGGTAGTTCAACTGATCGGTACGTTTTTTTCCCCTTCGAGGGGCAGTCTCTTTTGGGGGGTGTGTCCTTTCAACCCATCCAAGGAATCTTGATACGACGACCATATGACAACACGTTGCAGCATTACCCTCTGCAGCCAGGATCTTGGCTGCCTACACTAAATCAACCACCATCTCTACCTTTTCTTGTGCCGAACGTGCACCAGAAACGGGTCTCGACGTAGTCCGTACAGAAACATGCTTTGCTCCTTTGACGTCTTCTTCAATCCTCGGATCGGCTGTCTACTGCAGGATGTGATTCAGACCAGCCTTCAACGAGACATGGTTGCCGTTTCAAATTGCCATCGCTGTGATTCATAAGTAATGACAGATTGTGCGAAACGCGACTGAACTTGGGCCACATAAATAGGAACATGATCATACTCATGCAAATCGCCATTTTCTCAAATAGAATCTCCACCGACTTGCGAGAGCCTCATCTAGCTACAGTATATTCACAGTAGTATCTCCATTTGTGTCAATTCGGAGAAACAAGGAGCCACCTGTCAGGAGGATCAAGCAGTCGCGCAATCGAGGCCAAACTCGACACACTAGATGCCCAGGTACGTAGTTAGTAATAAGCGAAAGTCCAGAGTAGCAAGGCCTACTTGGCATTTCCGCTAGTCAATGCTGCTAGCACCTGGTAAATTATAGCATTGAGGGAGTCAAGACAAGCATACCTTGAACATACCTAGGTATGCCTGTACCGGTACTATAACAAGTCGAAGAAAGACTCCTGGTCAGCGTTGGAAGATGCCCTTGCCATACCCAGGCCGAGGGAATACCACCTACCATCCGATCATCAAATTTTCAACCTGATCCAAAGAAGACACACCGAGTAAGGCCTCGCTTGCAAAAGGGGGACGATAAAACACCAGCTACTGAGCTACCTACCTAGTACTCACATTAGTACCAGGTACTGAGGTAGAAGACTCATGCAGTACGTACCACTACAGGGCATACCTAAGCCTGGGTAACCTCTAATCCATCCAGCCCCGGCCACGGTGGTGGAGCTGGCTTCATACGCCAGCTCAATCTTAGCCCTATTACCGACTCCCTTCCGTCAGCTCACACGAGGATCTCAACATCATCACCACACACTCGATTTTCCCCCTCACACGTAACGGTCAAGGCTACCTCTAGCCAGGTTTGGCGATGGAAGAAATCCCTGGTGATTTGGGCTCTTTACTTGAGAGCTAGTTGGCATAGATTTTGCATAACCTCAGCTATGCTAGCCATCATTGGCTAACTAATAAGATGGACAATTATGTTCGTGGCCATAGTATCTCGACAATGATGTCCAGTCTGACGCACCGAGAGGAAGGAGACATTAGCTGGTTCGCCCTCATTTGGTATGGTCAGCGGTGGTTCAAGCCAAGGTATCCATAGCTACGCTGAGATGAGTACCCGTGGTCGATCGTCTGTTGAAACCCCGTTCTGTTTTCAAAAGCATCAGAAGAGATGCGGGATGGAGTAGTCTATGCCTGTGATGGAGCTTATTAGAAGTCCGACGATAGAAATTTCAGCGGAGGGAGGTAAATGAACATGCATGTCACTCTATACTGGTGATATTCTATAAGTAGGTACGCTAGACGCATGCCATCTGGGAGAGCCCATACTCGGGGAGCGACACAAAAACCACAGCTGAGAGGATACCATCCAACTGAATTAACGTAAGGACTTCCTCATCTTAATATTTGGGGGGTTTATCAGGCAGAAGCCCGGAGCGTTACGACTGAAGACAATTCTTTGTCAACTACAAAGTACTGCGTATTTGTTCGATTGAGTCGAGGGAGGGCGTGTAAGGGTGTGGGAGATGCCAAGGAAAATAAATGTGGATGACTTGGCGCCCCCTGCTCCATGCTCTGGAGTTCAAGTTCACTGGGAACCACATTCTTCTTAAAATATCGTCTCAAATGGCCCCGTTATCAGCAGAACGTAATTCTCGTTCAAGGCCCGTGGCTGGCGACAGGACTTGCGGCGATAGTCTCCAGGGCAGTTTGGCTTTTCAAAATGAACATCGAACCATGACGAACTGGGCTTGGCAAATTTGGTATGGTGTTAATGGCAGAGAAGGACTAAAAACGTTGCCGAGTCTAATTGAGGAAGAGACGGCCAGACAGAAGATACGGCTGGACAGATAGGAACCGGAAAAGGACATCTCTTTGTCTTTGACAACAGGTAGTTTTGAATTACATGGATGAATGGCGGAAACTAAGAACTGATGATATCAAGGCAACTTAGATAGGTGAGGTAGGCAGGTAGACTCCATCATTCGAGAAAGTTATGTATCATGTTGACGGGCGCACGCCTCTCTATCTTTTCTCTATGCTGCTTAGTTACATGACCTGCAAGTCTTTTATAGTGACAATGCAGGCCGTGGCATTGTATATCTGATCGACTTAGTATGAACCTTCGTATTTCCTCGAAATGATCGGTTCAGCCTTGCCAGCGGCAGCCCCAGCTTCCTTGGTCTTGTTAGCAGCCTTTCAGGCCATAGAATTTCCCCACCAAAAGCCGGTCTGATGCCTCGACCGCAACAGTCGCAACCAAGGCCAATCTGTAGTGACCGGCTTTGTAGTGGTTCTTCCCCCGGCATGGCCTGCTCTCTATGGGAGGACCCGTGGACCCATGGGCAAGCCTCAGAGTTGGGTTGAGATCCGTCGGCTCGTCAATGCTGCGAGACCTAGATGGGCCCCGTGGAGACTAAAGAGTAACACTGATGACCAGGGTGTGGCATGTAGAAGTGAGGTTTATCTTTATCGTACAGGGGGCAGAGCTGAGCTTCAGTATCTGCGAATCAGCCGCCACCTGATTAGTGGCTACTTATCCGCTACAAGCTTAGCCTATCACCGCCCCCGGTGTTCTCTTAGCAAAGTGGGTTCATCGACCAGGCCGTGCCAGTGCAGTGTGTGCAGTGCCAATGCCAGGACGTTTCTTCTCCCGGCGCCTGGGAATCATGCCTCTTCCTTCTTCTTCAACTTATTACACACTCCAACTTGCAGGGCATACGAGATCTGTTTCGAGTCTCAAGTTATTACCTCCAAAGTAGTGAAGCACTCAAGCGGCCTCGATCGATTCTAGTTCCACATCAGACAGCTATACGAACCTCTCCTGCCGTCTTCATCATTCACAACTTCCGCCATCAAGCCATCACCTCTGGGCATGCCTTCATACGCGACTCACCACATCTCATTGTTGCGCAAGTGATTCTCTCTTGAATGTCATGGCACAACATAATGTGAGTTGATATGGAAATTTAACGTAACTTGATTACCGTCCACTTTTTTCACACGATTCTTTTAAATCTTTGTACTTTTACTCTCGTGCCTCACTCACTCACTCACTCAC
>VYWZ01002021.1:0-11650 GCA_008711595.1 Fusarium xyrophilum
ATAGACTTCTATAGATTAATATCAATTTAGGATATCTTTATGAATCTAGGATATCTTACTATTAGTTTATCTTGATATTTTCAGATAAATTCTAATATTTTCTTACTCTACAAGGCATGCCTGCGCATATCAATACAAAGGAGGTAAGGACACTTAGGCATATGTCTATTTGATTCACTTCCTTATTAATTCTACGAAACTATATCATTTTCCAAGCTACCATTAAATCATTCCTAAAATATAGCTATTTCTGTGGCAAGATGCCTTGATTGGCTTATTCAATAATAGAGAATACACCTTTGGCCCCTCAGGTGATCCAGTTGTTATCCTCAACCTCACCAATCAGTTGCTTCTTCAGCCGAGATAGTCTCAGTACTCACATAGTTCAGATAGTGGCCAATGCCATCTGACAAGGCCTTGTCGTCGTATCCAAGCTTGCGGATCGACTTCTGGAACCCACGATTGAACTGGCGGATTTTGGTATCAAGACTCTCATCCTTCCACTTGTAATTGATGCCAACATTGTAGTAGTTCCCTCGTGAATTGAAGGATGTTGACTCAGCAGGGATCGTTCGAATGGCTTTCTGGGGAATGCACTCTATCATGACAACAGAGCCCTCGGTACCCAGCGTGTCCTCGACAAACCCCGTGAATTCATTACGGATTGATTCGGCGGTGGAAAGCTCTATGGGAAGAGTGAAGTTGGCGCCACCAAACAGGTATCTACTGCCCTTTGCAAAGACCGCATCTGCGCCCTGGTTGATTATAGGATATGGCATAGGCCCAACTTGCTTCATCAATGCCTCGAGCTCTAGTATAGGAGCGAAATATTTCTGGCCATCGTCCTCTGGATTAGGTCCAATCTGTGCCATTTGAACTAGGATAACGAGGGGCCTGGGCGCGTTAGGGTCTGGGCTAGGGGGAGCATAAGTGTAGCCTGTGAGGAAGATTTGCGTGCCGTCGTTTGTCTCTACCCAGTGGTTGAGAAACTTGATCACTGCAGGCAAAGCCGTGGGAGTGAGGAAAGCCATGCCGCCCCAGATATCACCCTGTGGGAATATCTTACTGGTGAATTGGGTAACCACGCCAAAGCTGCTGCCAGCGCCTCGTAGAGCCCAGAAGAGATCTGCGTTTTCGGTGGAGGATGCAGTTACGATGCTCCCATCGGCTAGGACGACTTGACACGAAAGCAAGACGTCGATGGCCAGACCGTGGATACCGGACAATATGCCATAGCCGCCATGCAGGATAAGGCCTCCAACGCCAGTATGGCTGACAGTTCCGCCACCCGTGGCTAGACCTTGAGGCCAGAGTGCCTCGTCAATGTCTTTCCATAAGCAACCTCCTCCAAAGGAGACGGTGTTTGCCTCGGTGTCTACCGAGACATCCTGCATAAGAGAGAGGTCCAGGACCATGCCCTCGGGTGAGGGAGCGCAGGAAGTTTGCGAGGTACTATGACCACCTCCTTTGACATTGAATTTGATGTCATTGGCTGTTGCAAACTTGACGACCTCACTGGCTTCTTCAGCAGTCCTGGGTTAGACTACAGCGGCCTGTGAATTGATTAGCTGGTAGCTGGGGAGCCACGACGATTTGACGTACAGCAGGCTTTACACAGGTAAGACTCCATCGCTGGAGGCTCTCCTCGCATCCCTCATCTCCAGGAAGTAGAAGACGTCCCTGAACTAGCTTGGTGCTCAACGATGAGAACTTGGTCTGGGTCATATTTGGTTACTGGAAAAGTGAATATTCTTAATAATGGTGTGTGTGTGTGTGTGTGTGTGTGTGTGTGTTCTACCATGCTTTGCAGAAGCCTTATATACTATTGTACAGGGCCGGTTGTCCGACATCAAGAGTCGCCGTCTCACCTCGGCACCAACTACACGTATAGCGTTGGATACCAATATGGGTTCTATACCTTACTCGGTTTGGATGGCCAGACGAGCTGTCAAATTAAATGCGGAGTTGTTGGTGTGAAGCTGCGAGAACAGGCGTTTAGGCTGTGCTGTATAGCGCCATTGGCGGTACCTGGCGTCGTTTATGGCGGACAATGGACATCTAGACGAGAGCCTGCATTGTCGAGCATCTTCATTTGATAGAAGGGAGGGATTCAACAAACCTGATTTATCCTGATTCGAAATATTGTACATAATATGATGTATTGTTGGCGATCCTTCAAATCCTCGTTGCTATGAATGTCAGCGGTAAAGTAGAGGTTGCCCGCTTGGCTGCCCTAGCTATGTAATGCCCTCGAACTGGAGCAGATGAAGCATATCTTGACTTCTATCTAAGCGGGATTCTCGCAATTGATAGGGCTTAGGCCAGCAAGATGTCAGCTCAGTACGGTCGACGAGAACCTACACTAGCTCAAGGCACAGCACAGTAGCTCAACCCAGGATTCTCCACTACTCGGCGAGATTCGGGAGAGTGAATAAGCAGAGGCTCGTATGAGTCGGTTTCGAAGCTTTTGCCAGTCATGGTTTGGTAGGGACGCTGACAGTGATGTTGATGATGAGTGGTGCAAAGTGTTCAGAGCTACCAAAAGTGGTTAGGAATGCATACAGAGGCTATATTCAGCTGTGACTTGTTAGTAAAAATGTATTTTATGACATTTGACCACATGTAATCAAGAACGACTCCGAGACGGCGGTGAAACCAACTCTGTAGCATAAATAGATACAGTTTCTGCCTTGGCTGTGTTCTGTTACTGTAACTAGATCCTTATTAGCCTCTGTTAATGCCCGTTGATGCCACCCTGGATGGAACGGTCGAGACCTTGAGACCGGTTAGATAACGGCCTGTCCGAAAAGGGCGACAGCTAATAAAAAAAAAAGAAGAAGAAGAAGAAGAAGAAGAAGAAGAAAGGCGACCCCTCCGTTTTCCGTTTTTACGGGTTTTCTTCCGCATAATCGCATCCAATTCAACCCATCATCTTTAATTCTTACTCACTCACTTAGACTACACACCTCTGACCTTCCAACACCGCCAAGTCTATACCGAATTCTCCTAGTTCACACAACGCAACATACCCTCTCCTCTTCCTCACAACCAGTCCAAGTCGCAAACATGGGTAACGTAAGCTAAGAGGATTCAGATGCCATCATAAACGATACCTTGTGCTGATATGGAGGTTTCAGGGTGCCAAGGCTCAACAGAAGCGCGAGCGCAATGCCAAGGACAAGAACACTGCCAAGTCGCAGCTCAAGGTGGTGAGTTTACAGATTGTACTCTAGAGTTTCGTGTCTCTTTTAGCTAACGTGACCAAAAAGAACGAGAAGGCTTGTGATATTCAGTGCCAGATCTGCAAATCTACCTTCCTCAAGACCACAAAGGCCCCTGCGTATGTCCACCAAAATACCCACCGATCTCCTCTGTTTCTCCATCATCCTAACTAATATTTCCTCTCCAGTCTGAAAGAGCATGCCGAGAACAAGCACAGCAAGACCATTGCCGACTGCTTCCCCAACGTCCAAGTCGCATAGACCCACCCCACAACACACGAGGTGTTGACATGATGGTATCGTACGAGAAGAGAAAAGTCAAGAAGACAACTGGAAATGGGTAAATGTTCAGCGAAGCGAGGCGTACTGTGGCGCGATAGCCTAGACGAGAACGGAGAGACGAGACAAGACGAGACAAGACGAGACGAGATCAAGGGACTCGTGATGGATATAAATCTTACACGGCTCTTTTTTGCACATTCTTGCAATTTCCCTGTGTTTGCCACCCACTACGGTACCTACTGAGCCTCTACAGCCTTTTGGGGCGCTTCCACGACTGGTGCCGCAGCCTCCTTCTGCTGCTTAGCCTTTGCCTGTTCCTCACGGATGCTAGCCAGAATATCAGGATACCAGCGTTCTCCAACATCAGGGTGACTCTTGACTCGATTTCGCAATATTGCCTCACCAAGCGTCTTTGAAGCACCGCCAGCTCGGAATGTAAACTCGACTTCATCAATACGCCCGCCATTGCGCTCCACAATCTTGCGACGCTGCTCCCGTACTTCCTCTGGTACAAGACCAACGCCAATCTTCTCCAGATCTTCAAACTCGGCGCTCATACGCACGCCTTGGAAGAAGGGAATAGAGAAGCGTGCACCCGAGCCGGCAGCGGGGGAGAGGACACGATGTGTTGTAGAGACGCAAACACCTTGTGTAAGTGCCTCTAAGCCTTGGCCGATGGCGACGACGAGCGTTCCTGGTTTCGGCTGGCAATCAACCCAATCACCTCGGACGTTCTGTACTTGAAGACCCTTGTGCGATGTCGCCTGGAGGAGATAGCTAGTAAGCATGCTGTCTTTGTGAGGACCTACACCCTGGCTCTGCGCGTTTCCTTCGATGCCAAGTTGCTTTGCATCGGGATACTTGACAATCTTGAGCTTGTGTTGCTGATCTTGATCAAAGTATTTATCAAATGCGCCGCTGGGAAGTTCAACGGCTTCGGCGATGAGAGACGCAAACTTAATTGAGATCTTGCCCATGCGCTCCATGTAGTCTGTATACGCTTTGCGGAACCCAGGCAACGAGTCCTCAGATGGCCATTGATTGGGTGCTAGAAGGTTACGGTATGGAGGAGCATCGGGCCCAGGGATAGGATGCTCCGTCGAGAGATCGATTTGTTCACGATGATCAATTTCTCCAGCTGTGATCTCCGCGGAGAGACGAGAGTAGCCTAGGAAAGAGGGCGCATTCTTCATCTCAATCTTAAGTCTGTGACGAGTTAGCGAACCATCAGATCATGATCATCAATGTCACTCATCAACACTCACTTCTCTTCCTCAGGAATTTCAAAGAAACCCTTTCCAAGTTCAATGATCTTCTGAAACAACTCATCCGAGATGCCAACATTCTCGAGATACAAGAAGCCAACTTCCATCAAGGTATGGCGAAGTTCCTTTAGAAACTGAGGCTTAGTAGCAGGGTCCTTAGCCGCAGCTAGGTCCAGAATTGGAATAGATGTAAACGACATTTCTATATGCCAAGTTGAACAAGCCAAGTAGGTAGTCAAAGACTTGATGTTGTAGCTTGTTGATAAATAACTTGGTATCTCTCACTCCAAGGTTGTCATATCCAAGTCAATGAATGGATCGACTGACTGATTACCTATCACTTCCTTGTGCTATGTATGGCGCGATTGGTCCACCCGAACACACCTTTTTCTCCTCTTCTTCTTCATCTCCAAATCAAGTCCCGTCCCCGCATCTGCAACCGATTCCCGAGAGATGCCGGGCTATTTTGGCGATTGCCTCTTCTTTCGATCACGCCGATGTCGGCCATACTCTAGGTGCATATACAAACTGAGTGAATAGCTAGTATTCCAGACCTACTCAACGCCGGCGCTGCGATCATCTAATTTCCCAAGACCACATGCGACTAGACTATGACTGTCTAGTTTGATTTATACATACTCCTCTGTAACAAAAATATTCTAGCTTTTTGAACATGCCTTATTATATACCAATTTCTTCCTTTCATGATGCTGAAAGAGGCTTTGTCGCGAGCAGGCCCGTAACCTGGTAAAACAAATCCTCGATCGGAGGCGCAGCAAACGCTGGTGCAGCGTCAAAGATGTCTGCTAGATGCTGTTGTTGGATCACGCTTGGGTGAGAGTCATCATCTTCCATCTCGACATCTTGAGGCTCAGCCACGGGCTCGACTTCGGCATCGTCAATGTCGCTTGCCATATCCTCATCCTCAACAAGAAGACCAGCCTCATTGCCATCAACATCAATGCCCTCAAGGCGGAGGTCCTCAAGAGGCTGGACGGTTGCAAGAGATGAAGGGTCTGACCCCTCGGCAACCACCCAGACTTGGGCAGCATCATCCAAAGCGATGAAACCACTTGTCTCAGGAGCAGAAACCAAGCTGACAATCCTTTGAGGCGTGCTACGCACCAGCAGGGGCTCGATATCCTCAGGCTGGAAAACTGCGATGAGAGACCCCTCGTTAGCTGGCAGAGCTAGGGCAAAGTGCCCGGAAGTGTGATCGACAGCCAGCTGAAGAAGAGCATTGGCCTTGGATTGTGGTATCACAACACCATATCGTAGCTCATCACTGACAACGTCGTAAACGCGCAGTTCATCTGATAGGATGATGACAAAAGGCGAAAGGGCACGGATGGATCGCAATTGACCTTTCCATTGGCCTTCGAGGGTCTTAACCACATCGCCTGACGCAGCATCAATCAAGTAGATCACACCGGAGCCAGCTGTTCCGAAGGCCACGAACAGAGTTGAGCCATCCTCCGAGAAAGCGATACTTCCTTGGGGCTCTTGAGCAACATCGGACTCAGGGAGGTCGATCACCTCGTCTTGATGAATGCCGTCACCCACAGCAATAATCTGAGAGCAGCTCCAAGTGAAGACCTCGCGACCGTTAGACCCCTTCACTACAACTCCATTCTGAGATCTTGTCTTGGGGCGCCACAATCGAACATTGCCGTCGGTACCAATAGTTGCGAAGCATGTCGAAACAGGGTTCGAGGTTAAGTCGAGAACTGCCTCGTTGCGATTTGTAGCATGAGGGGCATTGATCCTGGAGACAAGGGCAATCTGCTCCTCGCCTTCTTGTGCTTCCCAGAACTTGAGATACACCTCTCGTCGCTCTTGAACGAACTGGTCCTTGGCATCGCTGATAACGTTCTCCACATCTCGTTGTGATGGCTCCCAGGTGTCAACACTAGCAAGCCACGTTCCGTCAGCTGAGAAAGCTAGGCGAGTAATGACGGGCTCTTCGATAGGGTGGCCCTTGTTCGTAATGTTGACATCTGTTGGCTGTGTACGAGCCAAAGCTTGCTTGGAGACACTTCGGAAAGTCTCAAGATCGAAGGTCTGAAGCAAAGGTGCAGAGAACCCTCCTGACATAGTAGCCTGCCTGCCATTACCAACACAGACATGTAATTTCGACTGATTAGTAGGGCTAATGGCAGCTGGGATAGGTCGCTGTACGCTCGCAGGTGTTGTCCATGTTCGCTGAACGAGAAGATCCTTGGGTGTAGTGACGTTGATAGCGGCCGACTGGATACCAGCGATGTATGCTGTAGGCTTCATCTCAGCGGTCGAAATGACCATGACTGAGTTATCGTCGAGGTGAACAACATATGAGGAGCCATTGGCAGAAACTGTGATGTTCTCCACGCTGCCAGAAAGATGGGGAAGAAAATCTTTCTTTCCTGTGTCCATTTGCCATAGAACGAGAGAGTTTTCAGAACCTCCTGAAATTATATAATTACCTGCGATATGTCAGTACAGTCCTCGAGATTCCATGTGCAGTGTAGATTCGTACCATCGCGCGACCACTTCAGGGCGTGCACCGCTCTACGATGCCAATGAAGGTTTTGCGCTTGAATGGGTTCCTTATCAGATCCTGACTTTGCAAGCGCCTGGCTTCGAGCAAGCGCATCATGGTAGAGGTAGATTGAACCACGGGCACCGCCAACAATGATATCCAGAACAGGAGCGGCTTCCTGTCGCGATTTCTTTCCGCTCGTCACTGGTCTAGGATACACTCTCAGGTCAAGGGCGCTGACCAAATCGGGAATATCAAAGGTGTAAATCTCGTAGTCTAAAGAAGCCAAGTTATCGAACTGTCGCTGTGATGGAACGCCAAAGAAAAGGCGGTCGTTAATGGCGCCAATCAGGTGGCCATCTTCACTAGTCTCAAGCAACTGCAGGCCATTGCCAGGCTTCTTCATAACGAAAAGAACCTTGTGCTCCGACTCCGTTGTGGAGGCTGGATATGCAACAACCTCAATTCGGCTTGCTTTATCTGATTCTGCCACAAAAACAATTTCCTGGACTCTGCCAGAGACCTTTTTTGTAACGAGGGCCATGGCAGTCGCAGTCTTGGATTGGGTCTGGAAGAATTCGGGGGTCTTGGAGGTTGTCCAGTCGACTTCACAGACGCGGCCGTCAGAGGTAGCCACCCAGACGATATTGGAGTTTTGCTTTGCTTGTCTCATGGCAACTATATGCGCCGAAGTTGCAGCGCTATCGTCGGAGGGTTCAGCTGCAGTAATGGGGATTCGTCGAACAAGGAGTGAATCGGCTGCCGAGTACACCTGGATAGAGGTGTTGTATGCAATAATGAGAAATCTATGAATGTTAGCTAGGTCAGTTCCAGCATTAATTAGACTTACTGCTCATTTTCTGTCAGTACGGGATCGATATCAAGCATCCTACCACCCATGGGCTTCGAAACGCACCATCCTGCCTCTGTATTGTCGAACTGGCGAACAATCTCAATCTCTCGAGTTCCAGCCTCTGCCAAAGCTCCAGAGATACCATTCACCTCAGCAACCAAGCCATTTCCACTTTCGTTCTCGAGCTTAATTCCATTGACTTTGTTCGCCTTTCGCTCAGCTCTTAGCCTCTTGGTTCTTGAATCGTTTTCCGTCACATCGCGTTTGCGCTTCTTGGTCGGGTCGTTTTTTGTTCGGGGGCTCTTGTGGCCAGCCATTTTCACCACCTTCTTCTCTCCGCACGAGATCAACTTCTTGTGCTTGTGACGTTTTTTAAACAATTCGTCGACGGAGAGGAAAGTAACGAGATTGTCCTGCTGGAGACGCTTCTGCTGGGTAAAGGTTCGCAGAAATTTTGGTCCCGCTTGCGAAAAAAGTTGCTGATAAGATAAGCGCTCCGTCGGAAAAATAACGGAGCTAGAATTTATTTGCCGAACTATCGCAAGCTTTCTTTGTAACGTCCTGTTCTTGTCGCAATTCTTCTGGACGCATCTGACGAACCCGCGCACTCACGATATTACATCAAAATGATCATCCCTATTCGCTGCTTCTCCTGTGGAAAGGTTGGATCTTCACCCGCGACGCGCCAGACGCTGATTACTAATTTGGAACGTAGGTCACTGGTGACCTCTGGGAGCGCTATCTTCAACTGATCGCAGATCCCCGTAAGACCGATGGGTAAGCTGGCACTTTTTGTTTATGCGGCTGGAAATCTAACGAGCGTAGCGACGCTATGGACGAGCTCGGTCTGAAGCGATACTGCTGCCGCCGCATGATCATGACCCACGTTGATCTTATTGAGAAGCTTCTCAAGTACGACACGGCCATCCAGATCCCATCACATACGCAATTTCTAACCCTCTTTAGGTACACTCCTGATGGACGAAGCGAGAAGAAGCAGAACCTTGGCGTTCAGTACTCATAGAATGCGTGGTGGCAAAGAAAGAGCGAAAGAATGCTTGTGCATGGTTTGGCGTTAAGGGAATCTTGCCGAAATATGTCACTTTGACGGCGCAAGGAAGGCAATGAATTGATCAGTTTCAAATACGAGAGCACGAGTCCTCATATTCTACAGTGCCCTATACAGGCATTTTCGAGACTGTCAATATTGATGGGTGTTTTCACTGAAACTTTTCCACTATCCTTACTCATGCTTCCCTCCATAAGACACGGTTGGCTCTTGGTAGGCCCTTGGTCCTGCATGTATTCCCGTCTGGCAGAAGGTCCTTATGCACTCCTCAGAAGAGCAAGAAAACTTCTGACATGAAATCAGGGTGCTAAAATGAACCGGTCTAACAATGGCTTGCTAAGAAATAGTAAACTGACCCAATTCTTTTCGTTACTAGATAGAGGTCCTAAGTTTTCTTGCCTCTGAAGGGCACTATGCCATTGACTACTAGGATTTAATCCTCAGACTACAGAGGACAACTGCAACATTCTCACCCCTGCTGAGGCCTGTGCGCAAAGAGCGGTGGATGTGAAGTTGCGGCGAGGAACAACAAGCAGGAATCAAGAGATGGCACATGTTTGTTAGACAGCATGCCAACATCTATGGGCAGCCAGAAGAGGCTAGTTAATAAACTGGCGCGCATATTCCCAGTCTCACCTGATTAACCAGGTGCTGGAATTGAGTTTTCTTGTTTGCCTCTACGGTCTGGCTTCACTTGAAGACCTCGAAAAATTCACTCAAATGTGTTGGTTATCTTCAAAGCTTGCAGGAGGAAGTGGGCAATGGCATCGAGCCAACAGCCTCTTGCAAGGCCAACGAGGATGACAACACGTCCGGATGTTGGTTGACGCTCTCATGTCTCTGGGGTCTATACCTGTTCTATTATAGCAGGGTTACCCTTTCGCTGTCGATCCTGTAACTTATTGCCCTAGTAGTGCTGGACAACGGTGTAAGGGAATGCGACGCTTTCGCTCTATATCGTGATACCGTTCTACCAGGGCTAAAGTGAAAGCAGTTTCCCTCCTGAAGCGAGACTGGGAACAATTCAACAGGGTTGTCCTAATCTATGGATCCGAAGCAATGAAAAGCTTGTCATGAAGATACTCAGGAAGTTGGCTGGCCTTTTGCTATCTGAATGGCAAGGATGGTAATGTCTATATGGTATATCAGCACGAGAATTACCTTTTCTCAAACCCATTATTTGAGTTCCCACTCTTGAACTACTTTGCAATTATATGCAAGCCAGTCACCATGCCTGAGTATCACAATCTGTGACTTGGGCCTGATTTCCATGAGACCGAGAGTTTCTGAAGGCCAATACACTAGCGGGTGATCTCTCTTTGAGGCCCGGCATGAATTTCCAATCTTGGCTGGGTCGCCCGACCTATCGATTGCCTCGAGCCGCCCTGCTATCAACAGCGTAGACATCTCAAAGTCATGGAGCAGACAATGTAGATAAGACAAAGAGGCGTTGGTTCGGGAAGAGCCCGTCTAGCCCGTCTAGTGTGTGTGGCTGTTCGGGCCGCAAGTGCATGGGTAACGATGTATTTCATGAACAGATGTGCTGTGATACAGTAACGACAATTCAGAATACTTCATGCAGTCGGAAAGCACTTGTGTACCACACTCAAGCGACCTGATGATAGTGACAAGCCCTCGGGAGGCAAGAAATCAGCGAACCTTGATAGGGGGTGTCAAAATAAACGCTGCAAAAGTTATCCTAAGCTTAGGCTATATTACCTAAGTCTTGTTGTCACTTAGGTCCTGTGTTTTCTTTCCTCCCCTAGACAAGCTTGGCCAACAACCGCGTTTTTCTTTTTATTATGCTGATCGACCAACACGATCTTCATCCTAGACAGGCAGCACAGACGGACTGGTTACCGCAAGTGGAAAGCGTCAAAGGTCGAGTCAGGCTGGCGCTTATGCACTGCATTCTGTGCTTCCCTCCGTGGCTTTCTCATGCATACTCGGAAGTCCACTTCGGGCTCAAAGCTGTTGTCAAAAGCACATCGTCATATGTTGTGTATTGGCGATGTACGTAGCCATCCTTGTTGGGTCACATCTGCATATTCTGACCTCCACGGCGGTGGACGGCGGGATGTGTTACGGAAGAGGTAAATCCACACCGCAACTCTGTTCTTGGGTTCGAGAAAAGGATCGAGAAAGATCCCCGGCTCAGTAGGAGCACAAAGCTTGTACCATTCAGAATTCCGAGGTGAACTCGTGGAGCTGTCAAGGGTGCATCAACACCTATTTCAACCGTTTAACAAGGACTGGCGGAGTGGGAGTCCCCGCACCGGCTGGATGGATTGGCGATCGTTGATGCAATACCGAGAATCTGTCTAGCGCTGTGATAACTAAAACAACGCAACAGGCGCAAGGTTATCACCACGCTAAATTGGCTACAGGATTCAGACCCCAGAAGATGCCGTCTGTCATAACCAGGGTTTTCTAAAATACTAA
>VYWZ01002029.1:0-12093 GCA_008711595.1 Fusarium xyrophilum
AGAAAAATAAGTACCGCAAGTTGCTCCACATCTAAATTCCTGTTTAATACACATCAGGGCCCAGGGCTCCTCACCTTGGCTAGTTGGGACGTTAAACCAAAAAGGAGTAGGGTTAGGATAGGGTTAGGTCAAGTGTTAGGTCAAGGGTTTAGGTCTGAAGTCTTCACCACGTGTAAGTGGTACGCAGTACGGATACTGACACTGGTAGAGGATTCATACAATGTCAGGTCAGGACGTTAATGCAATGAGCCGATTTGGTACAGTCTCCTATTGGCATTTGAAAATGATTCTTACAAGTCATTCATGAATGAATGACTGGTTGTGATAGCTCAATCTACCGCTGGACTCTAATCTCTCGTAGACGTGAGCCGCTCGCGTTTAAACTCCACGTAACATCCAGTCCGTTCAGGTACACAATTCTAACTGCACAATCAAACCCAAGACATAAAAATTTCATGCGGCGGCCCATGGGAAAGGATCATGTACATACGTGTGAAAGGTCACTGAAACAGGTTTTCCAAACCTCCACACAACAGGGCGCGAAACAAACCCATCGCTCCTTGGTCTGACGTGTTATTAGACGCGTCTGAAGCTGGTACAGCTAGCGAGAGACATGAGAGTCTCATTATATTCTCTCGTCCTTTATCTGAAGGGCTAGGTACTGTCTCTCTTATCTGTTTACTTCAAGCCCTCTTCCAGAAACGTAATCGAGGCTTTCATTGTATCGTGGGGGAACTCGAGCCACAAAAAGACGGAAGAGCTTATTCCATGAGGGCAGTAAAAGTTTCAATGCAGGGCAAATCTGTCCTTAGGAGTAAGATTCTCGGTTAAGATTCTCGGCTCGCTTCTAAAATATCCGATGCAAGATGAGTCGGTCACTGGGTCGAGATGAAGAAAAGCTAAACAATTCTCGAATCAAATCGAGCACCGAGAAGGACACCTGGACCTTGGAAGCATAATAATCTGAGACACGTTCGCCGTCACCGCATAGAAACGTATGTACTGTACTGTCATTTCCAGGTAGTCATGCTATCGACATGCATCGAACTATTGTTTTCGATAGTTAAATTGGCTCGCGCATCGAGACAGATCGAGCAGCACTCTTCTGTGCGACCTTGGGCAGGTACCTATCTGAAAACCTAAGGCCATTAATCAGGGCGAAATATAGTCTATACAAACAGTCCACTAGTTGTATTGAATCTTCCCGAGATAATCCTAAGATATCCTAAATATTTTGTCACACAAGTCTGGTCTCAAGTTGTCTGCCGTCGCCTTCTAGCCATGCTTGGCTTCAGCGAAGTGAATGAAAGAGAGTAAGCGCGCGCCTTTGCAGTACAGTACAGTACGGAGACACACCGTACGAGTGTACAGCCCCTCTTTCGATTTCCCAGGCTTCAACAGCACCCCACTCCATGTCCATCTCCAAATCAGTCCTCCCTCGTTCATCTCATCAACACCCTCTCCGCCTAGTGCGAGCTTTCCATTGCCCATCTCGACTAAGCCTGGAGCGGACGTCGGATGGCCTCGCCAAGCTAGACCACGGGCCACTGTCCACTCTACCCGTCTTGGAAGTTGGGGAAATGGAGAGCGAGCAGCCAGAGCAGGCAGCAAGTTCTAGTGCTGTGGGTGAGTGAGGTGAGTGAACTGTACAAAATCGTTTACTGTATTATGTACGACGAGAGGATGAGAACATGGACGCGTCAAGTGACGAATCAGCCCAGAATCTTCCATGGCAGAGGCGATTTGACTGCTGATGAATCCCAACAAGAAAAACGGACGATGAGAACCCGAACGCGACTCGGTAAGTCTCCCTTGCTATCGCACTTGGTCGACATGCTCCCGCTGAACTCTTCTTCCATCTCGACCGGCAACGTTTGTCCAGGCCAGACGGGCCCTGATGAGTTGAGTGAGATACAGCTGCTCCAGGGAAACGGTTAATTTCATCCCCTGGCTACAACGTTATGTAGCGGACGAGAGGACCCTGGCACGTCTGCACTTCTTTTTATGATGGTGCAGAAAGAGAACCATCACCCACTTCATACCTTATCGAGAAAAGCCTATCTAAGCATCCAACCATGGGCACAGCGCAAAGCACAGCGCCTCATGCACCACGAGGAGGGGAATGAGGGGATACGTACCTTGGATTTCCGCCCGTAGGTACCTGTCTTATCCCGTCTCCCTCGCCCGTCGTTGTTTCTCGCTGGTAGATGGTACCTGAAAGTCAACGATGAAGTTTATACACTTGCAGCTGCCTCTTCATAAAAGGAGTCAGGCACTATCGTGTCGTACAAGTATCTCCTTCTCACGTATCTATCTATTCAGGTCGCCAACAAGGGTGAGATGGCTCAGCCCCTGTTTGCCGTCCGATTGCGACGTTCTCTCTGGCCAGTTCCTTAATAGGGCGCATCGTACGCCCACTGTTTACAAAGGACACGCCCCCCACGAGCCAGGTCAGGCGCTCTCCCACTCCTCTCTCTTCCTTGCTGCAACTCAGTTCGGGCAACAGAGCCAACCAATTGGCTCGTCTTACACTCTCCACCTACCACCATTGAATGGATGGATGCCCCCTGGGCCTGGGGGAGAAGGCGTTGGAACCGGTGGCCGCTCCAGGCTTGTTTGGCTAACTTGGTTCATTCAGGTAGAGCCATAGAGGAAGGCCCCTCTCATACTTCCAAGGCCAAGGTCATATTCAGTGATTCTTCAATGGGTACTCTGTACTAGCGAGGTGATAAAATCACACAGCCACCTATACACTCCCCCGCACCTTCTGCCACACACCTTGGCTGGTCTCCCAAAATATTATTTCTCGTTTGTCTCTGGGACTTTACTTCTCCTTTTTCAACACTTGACACTCGACAACCTCACTTTGCAAACTTTCAAGCCCCAGAGCAACTAACAGCACCAATCCAAACATATAGTTCGAGATCGACACGACTGAAGTCGGTCGAATCCTGAACGTCCATCCCAAGTCGCCGGCAATGGCCTCATCCAAAGTACGCTGCCCTCAATCCTAGGAGGGAAACCGACCCGAGCCCTACCTCATACCCCGATCTTGCCCTGTCATGATCTCTCCGTGCACGACCTGCCAGATGGCAGAACAACCTTCCAGGCCCAGATTTGCTGATCTCCTTCATCCATTTCAGGAAATGCAGCAGTCCTCGAGGCCATTGACTCAGAATCGTTCTCCGATGTCGTCTACATCGTCGGCCCTGCCTGGCCGTCAATCCCACGCTCGGACGAGCTCGCACTCGCTGCTAACAGGTGCTCTAAACGCCAACCACCGAGTGACTCGACGCAAGTCTGTCACCAACCCGAATACCAATGTGACCGCGATCGCCGCCGCTCTTCGGGAAAGTGAGCGTTCTTCCGCCTTGCCCATCGGTAGTGGTGGACGCCGGATGTCCAAGAGCGCTGCTGCCCGGGCGGCTCTCGTCGGCAGCCTCCCCTCTCCCCCCGCTAGCCTCCCGAACCACAAGTCGATACCCGAAACGAAGCAAGAACTCAATGGTAGCGCCATTGAGGACGATGTGAATCAGGGCTCGGCTGACGAGGGAGCTACCAAGGTCCAGCAGGCTCGTCAACGCCGTGCCAGCGATGGCCAGAATCTCAAAGAGAGCAAGAAGAGTAACAGGGTTGAGGTTCGCTGTGACAAGTGCGGTAAAGGCTACAAGCATAGCAGTTGCTTGACTAAGCACTTGTTGGTCCCCCTCCTCCCGATGACTTGCCCCAGCACAGCAGCTCTTATCTTGAGATGAGAGCTGTTTTTTTTTGGCGTGTGACGTTTCGTATCCATGATCGGTGTCACTGACTGTATCTAGGTGGGAACATACACCTGAGTGGGCTTTGACCTCGAAGCTGCTCATTTCCAAGCATCAGCAGGTTCAACTGCTTGAGGCTGCTTCTGTTCTGGTAACCATGAACGGCGTTGAAAACAGCGCTGACACTCCTCCCGAGTCCACCAAGGACTTCCAGAGCGAAGCTGGTTCATCCTCGCCTGCTGCGTCTGGATACTCCGATCCCGCCGAGCGACAAAGCTCTGCCGACACTACCCCACCTCCGTTTGCTGAAGGTGTCAATGTTGACGGCACTTCGTACCGAAACAAGCGCTTCTGCAGCAATGGCGGATGCGCGATCAGCTTCCAGTCTGCTTCGGCTGCCTCCTTCGGGGCAGGAAGTATGCCGTACGGTTCAGGATTTGGCCACTACCGCCAGCCAAGCCATGAACACCGCCCAGGATCTTCCGGGCGTAACGCCACAGGCGAGGACGATCGGGACCTGGCTGCTGCTGTTGAGCTTCTGAGCTGCAGCTTCGGTAGCAACACCGGATCCCGACCTGCCATGGTTCCTGCTGATGCCCCTCCCGTTCCTCCGCTGCCAGCTCAATACCTTGATCAGGCAGCATCTCTGTCTGCAAGCTTCATCAACAGCTTTCCAAGTCGACAGCCTGAGAGCTTCACTCGTGGTGAGATGAGACGCCCCAGCGACGACGTCAGAATGGAGGGAAGTGGTGATTCGGTCATGGATGACGACGACTTCGAGATGCGTTCGCGCGGTCGTAGTGAAGATGATGACGATGGTGTTTTTGGTCGCATGGAGGAATGAAAGATTTTGTATGCATCACTAATGGGTTAACGATTGGGACGGAGTATATCTCTTGGGTCGGGCATGTTGGCTCTGGAGTTGGATCATATATGGGATGACGTCGATGGACATACACGTTATTCCTTCTTATTTACATGTACACATACCTATGCAGCGTGTTGGTTGAGCTGGACCAAGCTCCGCCACGGATCTTTAGCACCGATGAGTTGGAAAGGCCCTTCTTTGCTTCGCCCAGGTTATTTGGGGATATGAGGAGCTAGATGAGATTGCATTGCCACGAGGTTAAAGTGAGGATTCGGATAGGCGTCGAGTTGGCACCCAAACAAATACCTACCTATCTATCAAATGGATATCAAATATTGTGAGAATCACATTGTCGTGTTCTACCGTTGAATCACCATGAGATGTGAATAGGAATGAAGAAGCATCAGTTGAGAAGAATGAGAGAGGTGATGAGACATGACGCAGTTCTTCAAAGTCACAACGGAGCAGAAGAAGATGCAGACTCTTCTGTTAGAGGACTGTTGAGGGAAGGGAGATAGCAGGATGGGAGAAAGTGATGGGCTTCCTTCTCTTGACCACAACTTGATTGAAGCGTGAATGATGGAATCTTCAATTGTTGAATAAGAAAGAGAAGAAGGAAAGAGGAAGAGGCTCATCATCTTGAGGAAGAAAATTCATCTCAGTCGGCTGGTGAAGCGACCCAAGGAGACAAGAAAACTACTGACGTTCAGCCAGAATGCCAAAATTAAATGGTCAGAAAGTCTGCTGAAATATGCTAAACGTAGATGAGGCTTTTTTATCTTGTTTCCCATGCGCGACTAACCCATTGTCATCTTAGTTCTGAGTGTGGAGAAAAATGAAGTCAGTTACCCTTGACGACGACGGGAACGACGTCAACGTCACATCTATTGGATCACCCCCCACTCTGTCGCTCCAGCTGTCGCTATATTCCCTGACGCACAAACCTACCCTGCTACTTTACCTGCTTCGGAGACATAAACATCACCAACTATCAGCGCCCTGCTGTCTCTCCATCGCGACGCTCTCATACCTAGTATATATTTGTCCTAGACAAGTGGCGTGTCGCAACTCGTGAACGATGACTTCGCGACGAAGCGCCGCGGCTGGCGATGGTGACACAGCCCTGACGACAATTCTATCATCGCCAAAGGAGGTCCAAGAACCTCAGCGCACCTTTCGCGACGCGGTCCCCCGCCAGGCGCAGTTCCCTATCGCTGTCGCGACAAGCTTTGCGATGGCTTCGCTTGGATACAGCTTGCTGGGCGAGCTTACCAACGGCGAGCTTGCTGCTTTAAGCCGAAGCCAGGATACTTGGGCAGAGGTCTCGCTTCTTGCCGGATGGAGAGTGTGAGTCGGTTACGCTTGGGAATTGGAAGAAATACTGATGGTGATGCTAGGATTGAGTTGACATTGGGATGGTATGGCAAGCTTGACAGCCTGGATGTTGCGATGCTGAATCTTCTCGGCCATGGCCCTCACGTCAGTTGACTCCACCCGCCGCAAAACATGGACCAGCAAAAGACTGACCGATAAACAGTACTACCTCCTCTCGACATTCTATGAGCTCAACTGGACTATTTCGGCTTCGGCTCTTGCTATTGACGTTCTCTCAATCGCTGTGCCTTTCTTCCTGCTTCGCCCGCTCTCTACTATCCATACACCTTCGGCTGCCGCTGCTGCAGGTCTGCCCAACCACGAGCTTCTCGATCTTCCCCTCCAGACGTACACGGCTGCTCTGTCAACGGGCATCTACACCGTTGTCCTCGTCCTGTCGCTACGATTCATTCTGCCTCGTATCCTGGTTGTAAACTACTCAGGGGTGCCAACATTGGAGCCCGCCTACAATGCTTCATATGCTGCCATTCTCCCCGTGACGACCCTTTTCGGCATCGCCGCCAGCACTTTCACCTTTGCGCCTTTCGCCACGACAGCACGTGCCAAAGAGGACGACAAGCTTGACGAGTTTGATCCCGTGGCTGCATCTCTCGGGGAGACCGTTTGGTGGAATGTGTGGGGTTACACTGTCAAGACCAAGGTCGTTATCCGTCGAACAATTGTCGTTGCCCTTGTCACTGCGGTAAACACGTTCCTCACCTCGTCCAAGGCCCTGTATCGTGTGGATGCCTCTGGAGCTGCCGCGTATGCGGGCGTCTGGGCATTTGCTGCCATCTGCAGCGGTATTGGTCTGGGTTTCGTGGGCGGAGATTAAATGACTGAGATGTCATATTCTAGAAGACTATATCAGCCTTACAAAGACGAACTTGGTGGGGCGCAAGGAAAGGGTGTCGAGAATATCCTTGATTTGAGATGGAGGGATTAATACCCCGGTTTCATGTATCGATCGGAGTCAGAAGGATTCAAGGCTTGGTTACTTGACGATGTTGAATTCGTTGTCCAGTGGCCATGGGTTTCGATATTTATTGCCTTTTCTATGTAATTTTACCGGGTCTTTTTCTTTTCCTTTTTCTGTTACTATGCTATCGTAAGAATACCATTTTTAGGAGTTCTTCTCCAAAGTCATCAATTCATTTCTTATAAAGTGATATTTAGGCAGATATGAAACACTGAATTCATCGCAGCTGGGCCGTCGAGATATCGCACAGGTGCCTTGACTGCTTATTGGGCAACGATGGGGCATCCTGGGCAACGGCTTGGCGTCTTCTAGAAGGAAACAGGGTTGGTGTGCGCCTCTAAACGGGCATACTCCAGCACCAGCGAATTAACAACAAGGAGAGGTCAGTCATAGGGCTGAGGCGCAGATCCAACTGGGGACAAGTCGTAGACTAACGGAACTAAGAGACTGTACAGCCTCGGGCGATTCTTAACGCGAACAAGGGTTCCAACGTTAAAAATGCTTTCAGCACGATACGATACAGTACACTAGACTGCGCCCGAGGATCAAGGCAGCAGAATTGGGTGCAGACTGATCGACAGTTCGGTATACTCAAGGGGATATGTCTCCCCAGGCAAACACCAGTAGTTAAAACGAGTCCTAAGCTTACAGGCTCTGCTGAGCTGGCTCTCCAATTTCTGGGTCTTTTATGACGCATCGGGCATGTGAATGCAACAAATGAAGTTTGTCGGTCGTGGTTCATTGTCGAGATTGTGAAATGGTGATGTTCGTGGGACAGAATGAGGCGTTGGTCCTGGTCTCGGTCCTTGACATAGGTCGATTTGATGCACCCCTGTCAGACATTTCTAGGCTGGGGACTCCACAAAGAGTGCCTTGAGTGTCTCTTCCAGACTCATGAGCTGAAACAACATGGCTATCATGTCAATTTCAGAGAGAAGTAACACAAGAGTAGGGTTATCTTGGAATGAATGATTCAATAGCGGTAAAGTTGAAATGCCAATCAAGAGTCTGATGCCTGGTCACCCGGTGTAGGTAGGTAGGTCCAAGATGAATCACAAACCACTGCTAGTCCTCCCATCCCTTTCCAGACCTGCATATCTCCATTGACTAGCCAGATAAGCCTCTACTCTATTGCTCCAACCTGCATAAGGCGTCACGCCTTTTTGTTGCAGTGCCCGGCATCTCGGTATCCATCTACGGGTCCCGTGGTGCCTGGCTTGAGTAATAAGGGTCCCATATCGTCCTGCAAGATATGCCTTATGGCTAGGGCTAACAGAGCAAGGGGTTGATTGTATGGACCCGAGTCTTGAGGCTCCAGTGTGCCTATGTGTAGTTTCAACCTCTTTGCGCAGACGGGTTGAAAACATGAAGTATAAGAAGAACGTCCTTGTCCCTAAGGACAGTATTTCACAATTCCATCTTCACTCACATCTTTGCAAAACATCTCACAATCACTACCACTATAACAACCATTGCAATCTTCTGAGAGAACACCTGAAATAAAGAATCACATCCAAAAGTCTTGAACATGGCTAGCTACTACAACACTACCGCCTCTTACGCTAGCCCCCCGGCTTTCAAGAAATCTCGAAGCATCAAGAGCGACCATGAGATCGATCTCAATGGACCCATTGAGGTTGTTGGATCCGTCAAGTCTGGAAGCAGCATCAGCCTGAACGGTGATGTGATTGTTCGAGAGAAGGTTGACGCCTATGGAAGCCTTGGTCTGAACGGAAGCATCCAATGCGAGCGAGTAGAACCCTTCTCCTGAGTGGTATCCAAGACTGACAAAGAAAATAGTGGCAAGGTCAAGGCCTATGGAAACATTTCGGTGAACGGATACACCGCTGCCAACGACAAGATCAAGGGCTGCGGAAAGCTTCGAGTCGTGGGAACACTCGAGGCCACAGACTTGGAAATTTATGGAAACGTGAGCATCACAGGACTATTGTAAGTATACCCATAGCTATGGCTCTGGCTCAACTAACAAGAGAAAGGAAATGCCGACGTCTTGTTGTCTACGGAACTCTGACATTGATCGGAAGCGACTCAAGCTACTATGCCACAGAGTCTGAGAAAGTAGCCGGAGCTGTCATGATGAGAGAGACTGAGCCCGACTGGGACTGGTGACTGGATGTTATCATGTGATGGAATTGTGAGTGGGGAGTCACTTACATGGTCAGGAGGCTATGGCTGGGATTTTTTGCATTACCAGATTGGAAATTGTGTCTTGGGTTTACTTTTGGGGATGTATTTCGGTCGTTTTGCTTGGCGTTGGATACTTAGATTCATCATGGATTCAGTTCTATCTTAGAGGAGGAAGTCTTTCACTAGTACAATGCTGTAACAGAAGATATTTAGATTGGGACATACAGTTACAAGGGAACATGAAGCGTCAGCATGTCTGAGACTGCTAGAGAAATGCCTTTGCAATTCCCCTCAACATGTGCAATAACCCCCTGCTCGATGACCTCAGGACCTCTCAGACACCTCTGAGTTTTGTAATTCCGGTTTTGAAGCCCACGCAGTTGAAGAACTTTAACATCCAAGTCATAGACTCCCATAAGAACAAGGCATCATTGAAAATCATTGTCGGCCATCGAAAAGTGTTGCCGAGTTTCAAGGTGACTCCAAGTTTCCACGGCCAAGGCACACTGCGCTAGAGGTTCCATTGTCCATCATGACTCCTTCGGCAAGGCGTTCGCTAGATCACGGAGACGCCTTGGGCTCCGACTAGGCACTGGAAGCACATGGAACATTTTCCGATCGCATATGCGCGAATTCCAAATCGCAAAAGCGCAAAATCATTTCCACAGCTGGAAGTTTCAGGTAGCAGTGCAGCCTGGCGTAGGTTAGTAGGCATGAGTCAGCTTCGCGGGGTGTTCATGTGGGGCTAAGTCTTTTCGGGGCAAGCGCAACAAGGCCACTATTGACGTCGCCAACGAGCTCCCGTCGCGTTAGTTCTAGACGCGCAATAACCCACATCGACAAATGGCTTCATCAGATTATCCATCATTATAACGTCCTGATTTGCGCTTCACACTACGATCGCTTTTTTTTTTTTCCCCCTCCTTTTGGGCGCGTCAAACCCAGACTGCGATGATGGGTGAAGCAACAGATCTCGATGGCGACACAAACATGGAGGCCATCTCTCCAACGACCCGGACTTTACCTCTGAAAGCGCCTTCGCTTGAGCGCATCGACAGTCTCGCATCTATGGAATCGCGCGTGGATCCTGATGCCCAGACCACGGTGACCGACTTCCTCGATTTCACCGATTATCTACCTTCCGACATTGTGCGATCCCTCACCCTTATCGGCCAACTCGACCAAACCTATGCGAATGCTTCCCACAAGGTTCACGATTTGACAGCAATATGGGGCCGATTACCAACTCTTCCCCAAGAGGAACGCCCGGCGCCGGTTCGACTGAGGGCAGACATCTCTGAACAGCTGCAGCAAGCCATCAACTCTCGCACCTTCGCCCATGCTGAAGCTATCAGAATGTCTGAGAACATAAATCGGCACTACGCCAAGGCCAAAATTTTGCTCTCCAAACTACGCAAGATGAGAGACAACTATCCAACAGAAGAACCCAAGAGTCCTGTTCAGTCGAAATCGCCACAATTAGCAAGGAGCAAGGCCCCGAATAAAGCTGCTGGTGATGGCCAGAAGCCTCGGCGTCCACAAGTTCCTAGGATTATTGTACCCGGCGAGATACAGGCGCCGTTCGATCTTGACTATGACTCTTACACTGATGAAAGCGAAGTGAGCTCAGACGAAGACTCTGATACGCCCGCGCCAAATCGAAGAACGCCTGCTCCTGGGGCGCGAATCAAGGTCGTTACTACTAAACCACCCAAGACGCCAAACCGGCTTGCTCGTCCAGTCACATATGCTACGCCAGCTCTGAGCCAAGCGGCTGCTGCTAACAACGCCGCTCTACTTCAGCCTCCGCCTGAAGATGCCGTTGTGGGCAGTCCTGATGCCCCGTGGCTACAACTCACTCAATATGAATTAGCCAAGTTGCGGAAACGTATGAAGAAAAATGCAACATGGACTCCCAGCGAGACCATGATCGCTCGCGAGCTCAAAGCTCTAGGACGTGGTCCTGATGCATATCATGAGGCCAAAAAAAAGGCCGAAGATGAAGGAGAGTCCTTCGAACCCCCAGTCCCCAAGCCGGTTATAGACGCCGAATCTGGGGAGAAACAACTTCCGGCCGGCGCTATGAGTGTCGAGGTACTCGAGGCTGAAGAGGTCCCGACCATCAACAGGGGCATGAAACTAAACGAGGCCAAGAAATTAAAGAGGGATAATCTCGCAAAGATGGCAGTAGAGGAAGCAGAGGAATCTGCGAGGAAGATGAACGAGGCTGCAAAGGCGATTCTCAGGGACGGAAACAATAGCCACAGCAACAACAATGGAAGCCAAGCAACTCCAAAAACGCCAACATCTGAGACCCCCAAAGAGACTCCAAAGCCTGCAAAAACCCGAGCTGCATCGCGGTCGACCAAGCGAAAAAGGGAGCCAGAGCCGGGTGAAGCCAACAATAGCAACGAGAGTGCTGAAAAGACGGAAACCCAGTCCCTACGGCCTCAGGCCAAGCGAGTCAAAACCGAGACGCCAGTCCCGCCGCCTCCTCAGCTTACTTTGAATAAGGGCCCAAGTCCTGAACAGACATTACCCGCGCCTGCAGCGCCCGGCGGTCCGGCTGCGGTGCAACACACACAAACCCCCGTTCCCATACCTATCCCGAGCAGGACCACAAGAGGGTCGGTAAAGTCTCCAACACCAACACCTGCTACCGCGTCGGCTACAGGACCTTCAAAACCCCCTCAACAGACTCCGGTTCCTTTACCATTGACAGAAACTAGAAAGTCTGTGACTCCTGTGCTACCTCCAGTGAGAGAGAATAGTAAAAGAGAGACCCGAGGCGAGGCAGCAAAGCGAACACAGCAGGCACAACAGCAAGCAGAATTACCGCCGCCTCAAGTGATCCCACCGATTCCGGAGATATCTGAAGAGGAGCCTCTCAAAACTGAGCAGAACTCATCCCCGGCACCTCAGCTCCAACATGTACAAATAGCTCTTGCCCCCCCAACATCTCCCCC